>PNEQ01130595.1:0-34222 GCA_003012365.1 Medauroidea extradentata | reverse complement strand
GCGCGAGAGCAGTTCTCCCGCACGTGTGCACTGCTCGGTGGTCGGACGAACAAGCCCTGCTTCTGGGAGATGGCGCGCAGAGGGCGCAGCATCTCCCGCCAAAACACAACAAAACGAAATGAGATGAAGTGGTGATGGTGAACAAATGAATACACTTGATAAAATTAACAGTTAAGACATATTAAATTATTTAGGGCACCAGTAAATTTAAAACCATCCAATAATAAAATTAAGAAACTTGTCAACGACATAAACTTAAATGAAAAAAAAATATATATATATAATAATGTATTTCCGCCTGTCTGTATCACATTCGCGCACTTTCACTCACCCTAGCTAATATCTGAGGTGCCCCGGGAGATATACTAATTAGCGGTGCGGCCGATAATTAGCATATCCGCATCTGTTGGACCTGATGCCAGGGTAGTGGGCGAATTGTAGCAGGACAAACGGTCTGAGCAAGATACGTGGACGACTGGTTCACGTCATTTTATTATGTATTATTATTATTATTATTAAAGAAGAGCAAAGGTGAAGGAACATAATCAGAGAAAAGCTGCGCTGCTTGTTTAATTTTTGTGTTGCACAGCCAACAACATCCTAGTGGCGTTGAGTAAGTTCAGGAACTATTTTAAATCCAAGATTTGATTTATTAATTAACTTTTGCTCATACTTATTGTTTATGTAGTTTCCTTCCACAGAAACTTGTTTGTCCAAAAAAGTTATTTCTTGCAAGTTTTATTAGATGAGGAACATCGACATAACACAACAATTATTTTAATAAAAAATTTAATGTGCCAGGTTTTTAAAATTTAATGTAAAATAATTTATCCTATAAAAATTTGTGTAATATTTAAACAAAAAATGTGGGGTATGTGCAATAGATTACATAGAAAAACTGTCATTGAGAAAACTCGCACAACAGTTCTTATTATCATTTGAAGTCAAATTAAATTTTGTTAATGTCAGGTAAACAATTCAAGCACTTTTATTTGATTTTTTTTTATTTTTAAAAAATCTTACAAGTATTTTCAAAGGAGATGTTAATTTCTACTTTTTAGTTTGTTTTAAAAAAAATGTATAATAAAATTATTTTAGTCAAATAATTATTTTCCATTGCTTTAATTAATCTTGTGTTGCGAAATTTCGCAGTCAACTTTAAACAAGCAAAAAATTGTACCGAACAGATAGACAAGAAAGCGAGTTAATATGACATTGTCATCCAGTTCTGAGCTGTGTTTAAATTTCAAGTTTCTAGCTCATCAAGAAGTTAGTTTGAGGTTTATTAAAAAAAATCATTGATGTAATTAGTTGGCAAATTTTCCTTCAATTGTATTGTCATCCAGTGCTGAGCTATCTTTCAAGTTTAAAATATGTAGCTCACAGAAGAGTTGTTTAAAATCGACTGCAAAATTTGTACTGAACAATCAGGCAAGAAAGCAAGATAGTAAAATGCGGTAAAAATGTTCTTACTATTGTCATACAAATTTTCAAATGCAGTCTTCTAAAGAACTTTGCCTATTTTCTTACAAACTGCCCTACCTCCCCCCCCTCCCCCTTTCCAACATCGTTAACAATTCCTACAACTTTGAAACAGTTTTCTTCTATTCTTACTATTACTTCTTTTAAAATATCTTCTGTCCAAAATCATAATATTATATAAGCAGTTCACATTCCGAGAATACTACGGCCGTGACAACCTGTTCATAGTTGTAGGGGCCCAACAACCTGTGTATTATTACGATTGAAGGAAATTTAATTCTGTACTAACGTTGATCTCATCTAGTACACTTTATTTTTTTTTAAATTAATTAATTTATTTAATTTTTTTTTCTTCAAATTTGGCTGTATCTGTGGTTTTCCTACCACTACAATCACAACCACTCCTACCAGTACTACTATTACCGCTACATAATAATAATAATAATTATTATTATTACAGCCATAGATTGCATAAAGTATTAAAATTTATTCACGGGACAGGAGCATTTGTACATTTGTACTAGGTAAGGCCAGTAAATGGTGTAGCCTGGAATTTCTTTTTTTTTTCTAGGAGGGGGGGGGGCGATATTCACCCATCCCTTCGCTTAAGTGGTGTGTCCGGGGTGGGGGTGGGAGGTCCTGCTCTGGGAAAATTTTGAATTCAAGATTTCAAGAAAAATATTGTTTTGTGAATTTATTCGAGTAAATGGTTTAACATGGGTATTAAAGCACATTTTACCACAGAATCTTTTAAAATATGTTAAATAACAACATAAACTTGAAAAATATGTTATTGCAATGAAAATATTTCCGTAAAATTTCGTCTGGAAGATAGAAAATATTAGTTAGGGCTAAAACAAACTAAACAAAAATTCTTATGAATTTCGAGTTTGTTTAGAGGTGAAAATAATTATATTACAAGGTGCAGAGATTGTACAGAATACGTTTTGTAAAATACTGTTCAGGCTGGCCTACAAGTGATTTTGCACAGAAAATAGGACACATGTACATAACTGAAGTCATCAATAAAATTGTACATCTTGCTAAATGTTGCATGAATCAGTCATAAAGAAGGAAATATAAAAAGGTTTGGTAAACTGTGTGCATAAATGTTAGTAGCATGCTTATAAAAAAAATTGCTAACAGTTCCACATTTTAAACCGTGCTTGTCATAGACTAGGTATGAGTTCTTAGTACCTAAGATTTTGCATTGTTATACTGTACTAAAAATGTATATTTTTAAAGTCATGAAGTAACTGTTATTAAAAAACTATTCACAATAATAATCAAAACTGTTTCCATTTACCAATATTTTTATTTGTACCAATCCTTGATTGTAACTTTACTCTAATTACCTAAACAACTTAAAAATTTGTCCTTTGAGTGTGTCGCTATAAGTACAGATTATTAAATAGACAGGATGTCCGGAAACAACTGCGTAATAAGCACTCCACGCGAATCTTGGGCTAAATTGGAGACAAAAATATTAGCGTCAATATATTGGGCGATGACATGTTACGTGCAAAATATGACAATAGAGCATGCAGTTATTCCCCTCTTGCGCTCCATAGATACCTTCCTAGTAATGTTCTATCATACTATGATGAGAGCAGGTTCAATTCCCAAGCATTCTAAATTTATGTACGTTTGCACGACATAACATACATAAAACAATACCTGGACGTGGAGTGCATGAGATGAGATGAGATGAGAGAACTTCCTTCATGCTGTGTTGTCACATTATGCGCGTAAAATATCATAGTACCTACAATATTTTGCCACTAACATTTTCGTCTCTAATCTTATTATACGGCAGTTTCATACGTCCTGTAGTTCAGAGTTATGTTACACAACAAGCACACATACCTAAAACTGTCTTCACACGATTTTATAGTTACATTTGTTTCCAGTATTAAAATTTTTTTTTAATTATCTGCAAATTACAATGAGTTAGCTACGTGGAATATTTCAATCTACCAACCCATAATCACTTAAGCAAGCAATAAACCCCACAAAAGAAACAACGGTTCATATCCTTGAGGCTGCACAAACCGTAAACATAACGCAGTCTACCTTCCAGCTTAGGCTGTTCCCTTCTACTGATTCCAAATACGCAAAAACTTACAAGCAATATAGTGCATGGGGAGCATGGCATTGTGGAAATCAAGTGTCCATCTACTGCGACAGGTATCAACGTCGATGAAGTAGTTCCAGATGGAACACTTGACTGTCTTACGTGCAACGACAAACACAATGTTACACGTTTGAAATCAAATAACTAACTTATTATAAATTTCAAGGACAGCTATACGTCACAAACAGAAAATTTGCTCTTTTTGCCATTAGAACATCGAAAGATAAGCCCTTCAAAGTTGTAAGCATACAAAGAGATGATCAATTTTGGAAAGATAAAATGGTGAAACAGTTGACCAGGTTCTATTTGACTGCATGGTTGCAGAGCTTGTAAACCCACGCTATACCAGAAACATAGAAATCAGAGATACAAAGTATATTAGACCTATTCCAAACCAAAAGTAAGGAACAGTGTCTGTCTCAAATAAATCAAAGGATATAATAATGTATTGAGTTTAATGTGTTTTTTTTTTTGTAGTTTCCCACTTTCACTGTACTTACCTTAAATGCACACAAGATGTATCTGTATACGAGTGAAATGATGCAGAGCTTTTGTTATTTATGCGTATAATAACATATCGTCATACTGTGTAGAATGTTTGGTAGGTTTTAATAATTACTATCCATTGTAATGTACATGAATACTATTACAACAAGACTTTCATAGTATTTTTTATTAAATTTGGTACTTATGTCTCAATATAGTCTTCTTGTTACTATAATCAGTTACCAATAACTTTGTTAGGTGGAAAGAAATGTAGTAACCATCTGCTCGTATAGATTTGTATGTAACAGTGAATATATGCTACGATTCAAATTGTGTTTTATTTCTTTGAAATTGTATTCAATACATATTATTACTATTTGTATGGCATGTCCTTGTTGGCTGTGCTCAGCTACATGTATTTATTTCCTCGAGACAGTTCTCCACTACTCCACTACACTAAAAACACGAAGTGAGCACGGATACTGTACAGAGTGATTTTTAAAAAACCCAGAGACCAAAACATAACTTAGCCTGTTTTGCTATCATTACATACAAATGCTTGTTTGTAGATTTTTATGTATTAGTATGTTGTTACAAAAGATATATTGGCCTATACTGTATGTTGAGGGTATAGTGCACGAGTATGATATTTGTACATAAATCATATAGAAAGTGGAACTGTTTAAAATGTGTAATAATGCTGAAAATAATTTATTAGAACTATAACTTTTGAATGTGTATATAAGTATGTGAGTGCTTATTAGTACTTATACGATGTAAGTAGTTGATTTTTGTTACGTATGTTGTTACAAAAGTGCTGTGTCTTGAATGTTTTGTCTCACATTAAACGTCTAGGTCAACTGAGATTGTATTGTGCCAGCAAACATTTTTCTATAATATACCTTTGGCATAGAATGCGATTGTGTGGGTGTGTCTTACCACAAGATCTTCCTATTTCTACAGTTTCTACAGTTCTTGCACTCACTGCATCGAAAAATTCGTAGTTTTACAATTTTATCAAACACTGTCCAACTCTTACATATTGCGTTAGTAGTAATTTCCAAAAAATAACGTACAGTATTTTTTGGTTTCATAGTTTTCGTACACACACGTGTAAAAGTAGTGTT
The DNA here is from genome assembly GCA_003012365.1 of Medauroidea extradentata. Classification (NCBI taxonomy): domain Eukaryota; kingdom Metazoa; phylum Arthropoda; class Insecta; order Phasmatodea; family Phasmatidae; genus Medauroidea; species Medauroidea extradentata. Next base: position 28,993 of record PNEQ01130595.1, on the reverse strand, counting down.
TTCCTATTTTTGCTACTTACACAGATAAAAACTATTCAAACAATACAAATGAAATAATTTAGACTGAAAGTAGATGTTTTGAGCTACAAAATGACACGTTTGTAATTTCATGCAAATGTGGTTTGTATTTTAAAAATTCTTGAATATTCCTTAATTTTTACATATCTTTGAGTACTTGTATGTATTTATAAAAAATAACTTTATCATAAAATTACCAAGGCGTCCTTCGGTAGTTCAATACATTTACTTTCATTGTAAATTATTTAATTTTTACAGTTTCAAAAGTTTTTACTTTGGGTATGCAGTGAAAATAGCCAAATTGCTATTATGACATGCTTATGTACAAAAAATATGAAACTGAAAAATATTTTATTAGTGGGGAATTACATACTAGTAACATAATGTGTAAGAGTTGGACAATGTTTGTTACAATTATAAAATTACGAATGTTATTGTGCAGCACACTCTTACAAGAAAGAAGGCTTATCTTAGTTGTTTAACTTATTTTTAAAAGTTTCTTTTCGGTACCAGATTATAAGGAAATATATGTATTATTATGTCTAAAAATTCCAAATTACAGAAGTAGGGCTTCTGACACTGTCTGTTTGTCAAACAAACCTTTAACAGTTATCGAAGGATCAACAAAACGTACAAATAAAAATTGTTTAATATTTTTTTATCTTTTCAGTATCAACATATATATGTAGTTTAAAAATTTGTTGAAAAATCAGTGATACTGTATAACTTTTGTACCAAACTGTTGTAAAGTGTATGATTTATTATTCTTTACGAATAATACATTTAATCTCTTGTTTTGTGCTGTTTTCTGTGTGTTAACTTGTGTAGTGCCAACCTGTTGTGACCTTTTAAAGCTGTATGGCTGGCACTTGTAATATTTGAAATAATTACAGTATTTAATAAGCTGTACCAATAAGTACTTACCAAAGGAGGTTGGCGAGACTTATTTATTCATGGTAAAGATGGGCTAGGCCGCTCTCTCTAGTGTTCGCAATCACATCGCTGGCTCGTTTCTCCATGACTGACACACTCAAGTAGGGCTGGTAGAGAAACACCCGCAGAAATAATGTTTTAATTGTTACTGTAGTGTCAAAAATTTTGGCGGGGCAAGAATACAAATAGAGTACTTTTGACACATTCTAATGGAGCCTTTTAAGTAGTTTTAGAAGCCATCAAGGGATAACAACACATTTCAGAAATAGTTTAGCGCGTCTTCTAATTTACAAGCTAATAAATCTGCTAAATTGAAGCTATACATATTTATATTTTTTGGACTCCTGCTATGTTCTTAGCATTGAAATCCCTTCGACCTTTGTAATTTTCATATCAAAGCTAACAGTTTGCGCACTTAAAAAAAAATACAGTAGCTAACTTCGGTCTTTTTTGTCTAAATGTTGCGAATATTTTGTTTGTGTATACCGAAGCACGGCTATTGCACAACGTATATCCGCCAGGAATAATTGTTTGGCGCCAAGAGCTGCTGGGTAACAAAACATCCAAGCCATCAAATGTCTCTACTCAGATAGCAAGAGCCTGTACCTGCTGGCTCGACACACCCCAGTTAGCTTACTCTTAGCAAAACCTTCCTCTCAAGGTGACCAGCATACAAATGAGGGAGGGAAGTGTTAGGCATTTCTCGCACCCCCACCACTGCAACTCCCTCTAGGTACGTCACAGTGATAAGTCGCGCCCTCGTCCCTACGCCACGCCTCCCGGACTGCACGAACACGTGGCATGAGGAGCTCATCTCGACACCCTAGCTACATAGCCATCTTAAGTATTGCTTCGTGAAATAGAGGTTTATGAATTCATTGCTGAAATAAGTAATTCTTGAAGAAGAAGCCATACTTTATGGGGTACTAATTATTTGCCATTAACTATGAATTCCACACTAAAAGTGCTCATTGTCTCAGCAACATAAAAACACTCATCTTGGGGGCATAAAAGTGGTTCTTGTCTCTGGGGCATACAAGTATAAAAATGGCTCATTGTCTTGGGAGTATAAAATTTGTTCGTTATCTCAAGAGCATAAAAGTGGTTTGTTGTCTCAGAAGTATACAAGTAATTCTTTGTCTCTGGAGCAATAAAAATCTCTGTCGTCTTACGCACCCTGTTTTGAACCATATAAATCATAACAAATGTGTGTAAGTTTATAAGTCCGTCTTTTGTAGGATCACAAAAATCTTACTAATATACTTGAAACCCTGATTTTATGACACCTCACAGTGTCTGAGAATGGCCTTGTAAAATATCTGCCTCTTAAAATCTTGTTTTCATAAAATTGGGGTTCTAAGCTTTGTACATAATTTGAAACAAAAAATATTAAATATATTGTAACTTAATTATGCCTTATTTTGTAAATTACAATACTTAAAGTTTTGGAATAGGAAACATGTAAACATGTCAGAAAAGAATAGAAATTGAAAAATACTAATACTGTATTTTACACACATATTTACATGTTAATATAAACACTGTAAAAAAATATTATTTTTGTGAAAGTTAAAATTGAAGTACCAACAAACAAGAATAACAAGAAATACAGTATATACACACATACATCATAGATGTACACAAATACAAGACCCATTACCATATCTTAAAGAATTTAATTATATTCACTGTACAGGCATGATTAACGTCATAGTTAATTAACAAATGTTCTTTGATTACTGTTCTGTTGCAGTATTCTCACAGTTATTACTGCCACAAGTACATGTATTGGCACACAGAAACATTGACTGCAATCATGGCTCCCTACCTGGTATTTAAATGCATTGCTGAGTGTTTAGCATTATGTGTTGTGTTAAAAAAAATAACATTTTCACAGTTGGGTGAAACGAAAATAAAATAAACTACAGAAAGAAGAGTAATTATAGTGCAAAGTTATCATGTCAGTAACATATAAAAATAGCACAGTGTCATAAATCAAACTTTCCTGCAGACTTTCTACAAGTAAAATTATACAATCACTTACTAGAAGCCCTGTGTTTAGAGCTAATAATGAAAGTGCTTTAGCTCTTTGTGTGTAGGCTAGGTACAATTGGCAACCTAGTGCAGATGTTTATGTTACCCTTGTCCTTCACTTGTTTCTGTGCCTCAAACATAGAAAACAGTTCCATGTAGGCAAATCCACCTACTTGAAGCTGTTTTGCACATTCAGTGTCCAGAAATGAAGGAACAATACGGACATCACTGAAACAAACACTTGGTGTCCCACTGCACTTAAATGCAGGGTGCTAAACTAAACCACAGTGTTTCTGCTGTATCACTGTAACTGTGGAACTTTAAGTTAAATATCTGCACCAAAGTTTGTTGCGAGACCCTTGAGTTGTTTCGTATTTAACTGGATTTCAGAGTTCAAAGTATAAATGTGCAAAAGCTATGTTGGAGGGCCCAGAAACAGTCTTTAATGTGCTTAATATTTTATATATATTTTCCTTTATAATGTGTTTCCAATTCATAGATAAGTTGATTGTAGTTTAGTAAAAAATAATTTTTTTTAACCCACTGCAGCACAGTTAAATAACCAGGTAGGCAGGCTGTATCACCAAATGATGCAGCATATATAGTCTTGTCTCGTGTAAGTATTCCATATTTTGACAGTTCACTTCTGAGAAGTGTGTCTGCAAACAGGATTGCACATACTGTGCTTTTCCAGGAAGCCAGGCAGGTTTAAAGCTTCAAACAACGGAACTGCCAGACACATTTCTCAGAAGAGAAATGTCAAAATATGGAAACGTTACACGAGACAGACTATATGTAGTATAGCATCTGCCAGTAATTAGAAGACCCAAAAGAATAACACAAAGTGTTGTGGTCATATTCCCAGACTTTCATCCACACGTAACCATTTGTTACTTTGCAGTGGCTGTTAAAGTTACAGTTCATATTGACACAGTGTAACAACCAGAAAAGTAAATAAAGTATTTTTTTTTTTTGCAAAAATAATGCAGCGATGACATAGTTTAAGTTCCGAACACAGATGTTCAAAGTACAAATTCTTAAAGGTCACTTTTATCCAGGCACGTAAAACACGCATCCAGTAAATGCAAAATTGCACCTCATTTCACTTACATTATTAGTGATGTCAGAGTGTTTTGCAGATGGTGGTGATACCTTTGCTGTTGTAGGTCTGGTAAACTATCAGTACCTACTAACATTACCACATAATAAATACAATATTTAAGATAGTTTTTGTCATGCTAGTATATAATGTTTACAATTACATACAGTATTATGTTGACATTTATTACACTTAAAGTAACCAAAGTTCTGATTTGTGTACATACACATGCATGTATTAGGGTTGTGAAATGTGTCTCCCTAATGTAATGCATGTTACTAAAATTTAATTTTTTTTCAAATTTAAAAATTATTTTATGTGGATATTTTACAGGAATGTACATAAAATATGTATCACTTGTTATAAGATCATTTCAATTACTATCTCATTCACAGTTTAAAGTTTGTTCTTACAATAAACCAGGCCATCAAATTATTTTGTATGAGCATATCATAAAATGCTTTTAAATCTGTCATTTTTAAATTGCCAAACAAAGTTTTATGCCAGTTGGAGAATAATTTTTCACAATTTAGTTTAAGGTATTTTGCCAAACAGTCATATTTTTCCTAAACAGGCTTACATTCTTGCAGTTCTTTACAAGGTAAATGGTATGCCCCTTGCGACGTCTGTCACATTCGTGGTAGAACTGACGATCACTGAACAATGCCTGCGTTGTGTTATTACTCTGATCTGAGCATTGTAAAAATTCTAACCGCAAATGACTTTGTTGAAATGCTTTACTCATTTTTGTGAAATAAGAAAATGTCTCTTGCCAAATGCAGACAGGTGGCTACAAGCAGCCCCGATAGTTTATGTTGTCTGAGCAAGCTGTAGTTGTTGTTGTGTGGGAGTAGAGAGATTGTTTGGGAGGCCCAACCACTTATAACCTAGACACATTGTTTCAAAGCAGCTCCTGCTGAAGCATCCGATACTGTAAAGCTAGAGTCACAACAGTTTGTTGTATCCGTCCGCCTGTCTGCCACTACATAATCTTGTAGCCGAGCAATTAAGAATATCACTAGCCTTCATTTGTTGAGTAACTGTGACTAACACAATGGAAGATATAGTTTTAAAATGAAATTTTATCACAAAAATGTTATCTCTTGTGCAGTTCATATACACTTAAAAATATTTAAATGTCATAGTAGACAAAACCTATGAAAAGAACCATTTTAAAAATCAAAGCAAAACATGAAGTGAAGAATACACAGCTTTATAATCAACTGAGAATGAACTATGTACTTTATCTTTAAAACAAACAAGCAACAGAACGTCATATATAAAAGGAAGACTGCATTTTCGACTGTTAACACCCGTAAAAAACTTGGCAAGCATCTGCCGGAAGGACTGACAGAATTATTGGAGGCATTTCATTGGCTGTCGGTCTTGTGATTGATGAACGGATGGCAGACGGACACGATGGATGATCGTAACTTTGACTTAAGTGTGCAGGGACAGGGCGTCGTGCTAGCCACTGGGTGGGCTTTACCATTACCATGAGGTCAGGATAAGACTTTATAAAATCTACATTTGTCTACAGAAATCATGGTATGGTAAGGATGAATGGTAATATGTGGTTTTGAGTTCAGACAGACTAGTACCATAAATTCGGGAAACTTTGGCGCCGCGGGTGGGAGGAGGGGGTAATTTTGTCCCACTCAAAGTTTTGTTTTTATGTTGTCTAGTGAAGAACATTTCCTATTTTATCTTAATGGATTAAATTAATTTTTAAAGCACTCGGCAACAAATATTATTATCTATTCTCAGAATGACCCAAAAACTAATATTTTGAGTGGGAGAAAGTTGCCCCAAAATGGGCCAAAGTTGCCCAGTTAGTGATACGTGAATTGTGGTTCCTGAAACACTAAAACTATTGTTGATACGTGATGAGCTATTTAACTATGGAAGACAAGTACATATTACGAAAAAAAACAACGGTGGGACCTACAGTTGTATAATACATCTATTATAGTTCATTTGTTTGAAACCACCGTTAACATAGTTAATGATTGTCAGTGGGATAAATGTGTAGATAAAATCTGTGAGTTTATGTATACATATATTACCTTGCTCTGTGTTAAGGCACTTACGTAATGACTAAACAAAACAAAGAGTAAGTTTTCATTTTAGAGAAATGCATATTCACACCATTTTTTCAGGGTAATATTTACACCTGTGTTAACCACTAGGTAAGGTTAAAAATTATAAAAAATGTTACATTGTTTCTAAAAGTATTCGTTGCATATTATATATGATACAGTCAATGTGTGTCTACATTATTGTACATATTTATTGATACATATCACTTGTTGCTTTGCAGCTTAAAAACACACAGGTAGGTAGTGGAATGTTAAAATATAAATTTAAGTACTGAAGAATACTGTACTGTACACAAATACTTTAAGAAAATGTTATTCAATTATCTCCTAATATTTGTTTATGTACACTTCAAATGCCAGGTAACAAGACTTTTAAAAACACAGTAGTTTTATTATTTGCCTGTGTTATTACCAGATTTTGTGTCTAACACAATGTGTGTTATTGTTTGGGTCCTATTGGGTGCTGATGTAGGGAATGTAACAACCGTAGAATGCTGCTGAGTGTTTTTAACATCATCACTCGACACACTCTCTAGTCCATTAAACTTGGTCACATTACTGGTATTGGCATCATCGAGAAACACCCACTTCTCAAAGCTGCTATTCCTTCCTGGTGCACTGTCTTGGGGATAAGATCGGGGCGTCAATGATGAGAAGCTGATAAACTTTCCAGAACTGGTTGAGGTATTTGTAGAATGGTTACTAACAGGCACCTGAACTGAGATAAGAGAGGAGGAGGCGTCTGATTTCCTGGGTGGAACCGGAGGCCGAACGGGCTTTACCTTGTTCTCGTCTATGTGATTCACACCTTTTACGCTGTCGGTTTGTATCCTCGTGGGTATTCGAGACCTTTCAAGACTGCCTGTCGAACCAGTCGTGTTCCGTATTGCAGTGACTGTCACGTTGCTTTTCTGTGCTGGTAAAGCATGACCCGTGGATTTGGTTTCTTTTCTCAAATGTGGTTCATTGCCTGCCAAAATTGCTTCCATTTCCTCTTGGTCTCCTCGGCTTCCGATTGAATCGGAAGATAAACTTGAGTCTGGCCTGTCTTGAGCACTACTCAAAACTCTATTTGCATCTTGTGATACATTTTTGGTGCTGCTTGGAGCTTTTATTTCTAGCAGACCGTCACGAGCATTGTCTGTTGACGTTACAACTTGTATTTCTGTTATGTAAGTCATGGATGGTGATGCAATGTATGAAGATGATGCAGGTATCGGGGAAGTAGGCAGCTCGGGAGGTTGCTCCCAAGTAGAATCATCATCAAATGTGTCACTGTATGTTGTTGAATCTGCTGTGGTCATGGCTGTGACAAATGGATCTGTTGCAGATGTGATCAACAAATTTGGGTCTATGTCCATGTCGGAAGAATCATGCGAAGAGGTGACATGAACTTTGCTGATGCCCACGTTGCTGGACGAGATGAGAGGGGACTGTACCTCTGTCCTCTCGGAATGGAAAAGCTGATTTCTGGGTGTTGAGCTTACAACTTCAGATGAGATACTATGAAGTGGTGTGGAGCTGACAATCCTCGAAGAAGAGTTTTCAGATGATGAAACTGTTTCGAGCCTTGTGGAAGGACGATCATTTTCACCAGTTGCAGCACTGTACCGTTCATATGTTGAGGTAGTTGCTGGTAAAACAGTCACCTGGGATGTCAGATTAGCTTGAGGATTTACATGTAGGACCATCTTTTGCTGACCGTCGTTGGTCTGAATCAAGTTCTCATTATTGCTATCGCTCTTGGCTGAGCTTACTTTGAAAGCACTGGTTTCTAAATGCGTTCTTGCAGAAGAGTCAGTAGGCCTGAATTTTAAAGCATCAGAATGTTTTTTCTCAGCAATGATAAAAGATTCTATAATTGATGAGTGAATTTTGGGAAGTTCATCTCTAGAACTTACTCCTGTCGAGTGTTTCCGTTCGAAATCCTCGTCATGTTCAGGTGAAATGCTGTGTGGTGTTTGAACTTCAGTTTTTCCTTGGTTGGCATGGGTTGTATTTGTGTTCAACAGAAAATTTTTCTGATCTGAAAAATTTTTGTTATCATTTTGCTGTAATGCTTCTTCTAGTGTTCCCCAGTCTGAAGACTTCTTAAGTCGGCGTCTTTGGAACGTGTCCATTGCTCCTTCCAGCCTAGGCTCTTTTTTGTATGATGTACCTTCGTCACTGTCTTGAGCAGACAGCAAGTAGTCTTCACCTGGTGGTGGTAGAGGAGCTTTCCTTTTCTTTGTACTGTGAGGTGTTCCACCATCAGCCAGGTCCAAGGACACTGCTCTTTCCAGTATGCTCATTGGCTGCTCAGAATCTAGCCGTGATAGGTCGCCAAGTGAGGCTGCTTTGCGAGTGCTCTCACTCTCCAAATCTACAGAAATATCAGATGGGTTATGGTGTATTGTAATGTGCGAAGAATTTAATTCAATTTTTGTTCCACCTTTATTTTTCCTGCTTTTCTTTGCTTCATAGTATTCTTGGGATTTTTTTTCAACATCAGAATCAGACTCAGTATTTACATCACTCATATTAGCAGCCGAAACTTGATTTGACATATCTGCTTCATTGGGAATATTTCTGGACACTTCATGCTCATTTTCTCTATTTTTACTAAAATTTTTGTTTGCTTCAGGTGTAGAAATTTTCTCTGTACTTTTGTCTTCATGTTCGGGATTGTTTAATTGCATACCATTACCAAAAGAAGTAAGAGTTTTATCTACTACTTGTGCAATATTTGGGTTGCTATTTCCCTTGATGCTTATCATTTCTGTTTTTATTTGCTGTGGATGTGATGTGACAAAATGCCCATCTTTGGGACTATTGTTTCCAGATTCCACAAACGAATTGTCAATGTCTTCTTCACCTTCTGGAGGTGGTAAAGGTGCCTTCCTTTTGTATGGCTTCTTAGGTATCTTTTCACTACTGTCAGTGTCATAATTTTGTGCAGATCCCCTTCCGTCCCCCTCGCTTGAGCTGTCCCCGCTTATGCTGTCTTGTGAGGTGGTACGACTTCTTTCATGACTGTGAAATGTGCTGAATTTGCTTTCCTCTTGTGGGACAACATTTCCAGAAGATCTGCGGTTATTAACAGCTGCTATAGCTGCTCTTCTAACTTCTTCAGGAAGATTTGTTGGAATGTTGCTTGAGTACTTTATGCTTTCTGTTTTGCTGCTCATTTCTTTGTTTAAAGTTTCCTTACTATTCTTTGCAATTTCTGCTGCTCTTTTATCATTTGTAAGATGTTTATGGTCTTTTTCATTTTCATCATCTGTTGTCTCAGAAGTACTTCCACTTTTCTTTCTGTCAGCAGGATGAAACTTTTCTTTCAAGTTCTGGAAGCCTTTTGTAATAAACTGTTTCACGTTTGATTCTTTAGCTCCCTCATTCACGATTTCAGACGTGCCTTCAGGATCTGATTGTTTACTGTTGGCACTACTGTCAAGTTTCGGACCTTTCAAGTGGCTAATAGAGGCGGTCTGTTTTTGTAACTCAACTGGACCTACATCAATTCCTCTTTCATCATAAAACGTTTCTGCTATTGGTCTCCTTCCGTCCACAACATCAATATCTGTGCTTGGGTGGGTGTTACTTTTTGGCCTATTTTGTTGTTTTCTCGGTGCAGGAGAAACTTCATCACTACTATTTTCAATAATGAAATTCTGCTCATTTTGGTGTCTTTCAGGTTCTGCTGGTCCATTCTTTGTGGGACTTCCAAGAGGCCTCATCTTGGGTGTTTCAGCACCATCAATTCCTTTCATGGTGTTCCCTGCGTTTGGATCTGGCAACACTCTGACTCCAAACTTCTGGAACTTGCTCAATGTGCCGCCATCTTCTGGGCTGTGGGCTTCTGGTGAAGCTTGCGAGCCTCGCTTTGTCCTTTCTGGCTTCACCACGACAGGCTCCGTACTGCGCATTGGTGCTGTAGCCTTCTCAAGGCCGGCATTTTCTCTTCGAGTTTCATAACCAGCTGGGGACGATGAAAGCTTCAATGTAGGGTAATCTCCCACACTTGAATCATCGTGAGATTCAGATTTAACAGTGCGTGGTGATTTTGTGATGCCCTCCATTTGCTGCATTCTCTTCAGACTGTCTTTCCCGATCTACAAAAAAAAAACAAATTAAGCAGACAGATATATTTTTTATTAAAACTCACTGACCTATGTTGTACATTCAAAATTATACAAGAATATTTTATAAAATCTGTATTTACTGTAACTATGATATTAGTTCAGTGCAAGAAGCATGAAGTTATTTTACAGTTTTAGCACTATCAAAAGCAAATACAATGCTGAAACTGTATTTTATTTGCAAACCCATAGTTTAACTTAATGGTGTTTACTTCTCATGCAAGTTTGCAGTCTTTTTTAACTATAAAATAATTTTGTGTCTAGTTTAAAAAAGTGACACAATGAATGTTCAAACTGAATAATACCATGTTTATCAGAACTATAAAAAATGATCTAAAATCACTTTTGATTGACTTCTGTATATTGTCGCAAAGTGAAATTTTGGGTTTTCAAATTTTTGTTGATATTTTTTATTTACGATACAAACTTCTTTTTAAATGCAAGATTACTTTGAATGTTATTAATTATTGAGATTTTAATTTTTTTTTCTAAATTTGCAGAGGTCCATGTTAGTCAGTCATGTCCCCTCTCTTGTGTTAGCACTTGAGTTAAGGCATGCATCAAAGTTTGTGGCTAAGTCAGTTTTTGAGGGATATTAGTGACGTGTGTGTGGCGGTCACTTCTGTTTTGGTCAATCTTATGAACACTCTTGTTTTGGACAGTCTAGGCGAGTAATTTGTAAACATTTTTATATTAATTAATTTATTTTCAATTATTTTCTCAGAAACTAATTTTTTCTAAAAAAATAAAAAAAAAAATAATAATAATAATAATAAAAACAATAAATACATAAAAATTTTAAAAATATTTTGAGTACCCTGTTTTACCCCTTCCCTGTTTTGCTCCCCCTTCCTTTATGTATGAGTTATTTTAGTTATAAACCTATGAATTCACAACTCTCGTATATGTATACAGTATGTATAATATACACACATACAGGTTGGAACATAAATTGTGGAAAATTTCATGGGTACGGGCAGTCAGACCCAAATCAAGAATAATGACTATAGGAACTATGCCCATATTGTCAATAGTATGGGCGTAGTACCACAGTGAAAGTTGTGTTAGTGAACATGTTAAGTGATGATAATTCAACATCCACTACAAATGGAACACTGACCTTCCAGATTAAATTCAGATACATGTTGATAAGTACGCAGGGAGTAAAGTGTGAACACCATCCCATCCTATGCGTTGGAAACTTGGGGTCACCTCTGTTATTATGCATTTATTTTTGTACATGCACGCTTGTAGCAGTCCATCCTTGTGAATAAAGAACCAGAATGACGTAAAGAACAAAAAAGGTGCACTTGTCTGAACATGCTCAGACAAACCGTTTCTGAGATACAGGCACCCAAAGTTAGGAGTATTGTGACAATGCCAACTGGTAGGCAACCCACGTAGCACGTATATGATATGAAGACATACTTCTGAGGAACACTTTATTCCCTGCATACGTGTCATCATGCATTTGAATTGAATCTGGAAGATCAGCATTCCATTTGTAATGGTTTTTGAACTATCGTCACTTAACATGTTTATTAACACAACTTTCACTGTGGTACTACACCCATACTACTGACAGCAGAGGCATGGTTCCTATACTAATCAAGTTAGGTCTGGCTACCTGTACCCACGAGCTTGTCCGCAATTTACAATCCACCCTACACACACACACACACACACACAAAATTTGTCCTATAAGTCCAGTCTCATAGGCAAAATAGAAATGGGTGAAATATGGAACGTTGTAATAGTAGTGATGTAGTGTGTTGACCTACATGTACCATTTCAACAATAAATGTACACATTACATAAGCTATTGTCCTTCACATTAACATTTCCTAACATTCACCTATTTCGTCTATGCCTATATGAGACTGGACTTATGGGACATTATGTATAGACACACGCACACACCACACACACAGGTGTTCCGTAAATTTGGTTTCTCTTCATAAGACTCAATTTTAGATGAAATAAAATGATATATGGCCCATGAAGTAAAGAGCTAAATATTGTTGACAATACTCTTCTGATATTTGCATTGATTATTTCAATGCAAACAAAAGTAATAAATACACAAAATAATTAAACAGCCAGGTAGGCGGTTCTGTTAACCTTGGATGGACTGTAGGAAAGCGTATGTATAGCCTAAGAGGAAGTGGAGGAGAAACCATATAGACCACTCGCCAAACTCCTGGTCCATTCAGATTTGTAGCATGTCTTTCAGGTCTGTGAAGCGACGAAGACAGCAAGCGGGTGTTGAAGTGCAGCGCGGACGACGATGTAGAAGACACAGACAACATTATCTCCTCAGACGTGTACACGCACGTGTGCACACAAAACACACTCCCAGGTTGCCCCTGAATATTGTTTAAAGCTCTTTGTCGTTGTTGTAGGAAATATAATGACAAATAAAATTAAATAATACACTTAGGGATGTAAAGGTTGGGAAGTATCTGTAAATTGACACACTATTTGTGTTTTGAGGGTCACAAAATATGTTAAAATAGCATTGAAACAGCAATAATTGAGAATAATGGTTGTTGAGGATGTTTATCGAGCTGGCCCAGACCAAAGGACAAAGGAAACTTCAGTTCTTCCTGATAGCCCGCCCATGTTCGGTATTACCACATACAAGTCCTACATGCGAGATTCTGGGAGTGACACCGACCAGATATTGATTTAAAATTTCCTTGGAGTAAAGCAATTGATACACTTTAATGCTCCCTGAACTATTAGTTTGGCCAGCTTGAAACATTATTTGACATCACTACTGCAATTTGTTGCTATTTCTATGCTGACTGCAACCCTCAAACGCTACAATTTGTGGGTCATTTTACGGGTACTTCCCAGCCTTCGTGATCTTGAGTGAACTGTGTAATTTAACTCGTCTTCCCCACAATGTCATGAAGAGCCTTACATGTTATTCAGGGACAGTCTGAACACACACCCATATGAGAATGTATATATAAGGGTAAGTTTAATCTCCTTAATGCTTGATTACATTTTCTTCTTTCTTTTGTAGTAGTAATGATTTACACGCCATTTCTCTGTACTTTTTACATTCCATTTACCATGACCTTGTGCACATTTCCTACATGTTTAACTTCTTATTTGCACCACTTCATCGTGTGACCATATCTATAATTGGTGCATCACACTGGCGACAGGAATTCCCTAGTGTGATGTCAACTTTCAGTATATCTTTCGTTTTTTACTTAGAGACCCTAAACACGACAAATTTCTTCAAAAAAAAAAGCATAGAAATACCATTCTAGGTTCCCTAAAATATCACCAGACTACCCAAGGGACCCTAAATACAGAAGATTTCTCAAAAACACATTCTATGGTTATAAAATATTCTAAGGCCCCTAAAATCACCACATTTCTCTAGGGCCCCTAAATACACCAGATATCTCCAAAACAAAATCTATAGTATGGAAATAATTTTCTAGGGTCCCTAAAAAGTCACCAGATTTATCTAGGGACCCTAAATACACCAGATTTCTCCAAAACAAAATCTATAGTATGGAAATAATTTTCTAGGGTCCGTAAAAGTCACCAGATTTATCTAGGGACCCTAAATACACCAGATTTCTCCAAAACAAAATCTATAGTATGGAAATAATTTTCTAGGGTCCCTAAAAATTACCAGATTTATCTAGGGACCCTAAATACACCAGATTTCTCCAAAACACAATCTATAGTATAAAAAAAAATTTTCTAGGGTCCCTAAAAAATCACCAGATTAATCTAGGGACCCTAAATACACCAGATTTTTCCAAAACAAAATTTTTAGTATGGAAATAATTTTCTAGGGTCCCTAAAAAGTCACCAGATTTATCTAGGGACCCTAAAAATCACCAGATTAATCTAGGGACCCTAAATACACCAGATTTTTCCAAAACAAAATCTATAGTATGGAAATAATTCTCTAGGGTCCCTAAAAAATCACCAGATTTATCTAGGGACCCTAAATACACCAGATATCTCCAAAACAAAATCTATAGTATTGAAATAATTTTCTAGGGTCCCTAAAAATTCACCAGATTTATCTAGGGACCCTAAATACACCAGATTTCTCCAAACCTCAATCTAAAGAATGGAAAAAATTTTCTAGGGTCCCTAAAAATTACCAGATTTATCTGGGGACCCTAAATACACCAGATATCTCCAAAACAAAATCTATAGTATGGAAATAATTTTCTAGGGTCCCTAAAAAGTCACCAGATTTATCTAGCTACCCTAAATACACCCGTTTTCTCCAAAACACAATCTATAGTATAGAAAAAAATTTCTAGGGTCCATAAAAAATCACCAGATTAATCTAGGGACCCTAAATACACCAGATTTTTCCAAAACAAAATCTATAGCATGGAAATAATTTTCTAGGGTCCCTAAAAAAATCACCAGATTTATTTAGGGACCCTAAATACACCATATATCTCCAAAACAAAATCTATAGTATTGAAATAAATTTCTAGGGTCCCTAAATACACCAGATTTCTCCAAACCTCAATCTAAATTATTGAAATAAATTTCTAGGGTACCTAAAAAATAACCAGATTAATCTAAGGACCCTAAATACACCAGATTTTTCCAAAACAAAATCTATAGCGTGGAAATAATTTTCTAGGGTCCCTAAAAATCACCAGATTTATTTAGGGCCCCTAAATACTCCAGATTTCTCCAAAACACAATCTAAAGTATAAAAATAATTTTCTAAGGTCCCTAAAAATCACCAGATTTATTTAGAGTCCCTAAATACACCAGATTTCTAAAAAAAAATGTATAGTATAGAAAACATTTTCTAGGGTCCCTAAAAAATAACCAGATTAATCTAGGGAACCTATATACACCAGATTTTTGCAAAACAAAATCTATAATACGGAAATAATTTTCTACGGTCTCTAAAATATCATGAGATAAATCTAGGGACCCTAAATACACCAGATTTATGTAAAACAAAATTTATAGTATGGAAATAATTTTCTAGGGTCTCTAGGACCCTAAAGTTACCAAATTTAGTTAAAACAAAGTATATAGTTAATTAAATACTTTTCTAGGGTCCCTAAAATATCACCAGACACTCGAGGGAACCTAGAGTGACCAGATTTTTTTAAAACAGAGTATATAGATACTCTAGGGTCCCTAAAAGGTTACCAGACTATTCTAGGGACCCAAAAAAATCACCAGATTTCTCTAGGGACCCTAGAGGTACCAGAAATTTTTGTTTAAAACACAGTATATATTTACTTAAATACTTTCTAGGGTCCCTAAAATATCATCAGATTATTCTAGGGACCTTAAATACAGAATATTTCTCGAAAACACATTCTATGGTTATAAAAATATTCTTAGGTCCCTAAAAATCACCAGATGTTTCTAGGGACCCTTAACACACCAGATTTTTCTAAATACAATCTAAAGTATGAAAATAATTTTCTAGAGTCCTTAAAAAATCACAAAATTAATCTAGGGACCCTAAATACACCAGGTTTTTCCTAAGCACAATCTATACTAGGAAATAATTTTCTAAGGTCCGTAAAAATTACCAGGTTTCTCTAGGGACCCAAAAGTTACCCGATTTCTTTATAAAACAGTATATAGTTACTTAAATCATTTTCTAGGGTCCTTAAAATATCACCAGACTACTTTAGGTACCCTAAATACACAAGATTTCTCCAAAACACAATTTAGAGTATGGAAAAAATTATCTAGGTTCCCTAAAAATTACCAGTTGTTACTAGGGACATAAAAGCACCAGATTTCTTTGAAACACAGTATATAGTTAATTAAATACTTTTCTAGGGTCCCCAAGATATCACATGGCTACTCCAGGGCCACTATATACACTAGATTTCTCCAAAACACAATCTATGGTTATAAAATATTTTTCTAGGGTCCCTAAAAATCGACAGATAAATTACCAGATATTGCTATGGATCCTAAAGTTACCAGATTTATTTAAAACACAGTATACAGTTACATAAATACTTTATAGGGTCCATAATATACCACCAGACTACTCTAGGGACTCTAAATACACAAGATTTTTCCAAAACACAATTTATGGTTATGAAAATATTTTTCTACTGTCCCTAAAAATCACCAGATTTCTCTAGGGACCCTAAACACACCAAATTTTTCTAAATACAATCTATAGTATAGAAATAATTTTCTAAGGTCCTTAAAAGTCACCAGATTTCTCTAGGGACCCTAGAGATACCAGATTTCTTTAAAACACAGTATATAGTTACTTAAATACTTTCTACGGCCCCTAAAATATTACCAGACTACTCTAGGGACCCTAAATACAATAGATTTCTCCAAAACAAGCTATGGTTATAAAAATATTTTTCTAGTGTACTTGAAAATCACCAGATTTCTCTAGGGACCCTAAATACACAAGATTTCACCAAAACACAATTTATGGTTATAACAATATTTTTCAAGGGTCCCTAAAAATCACTCGATTTCTCTAGGGGCCTCAGAGGTACCCGATTTCTTTAAAACACAGTATATTGTTACTTAAATACTTTCTAGGGTTACTAAAATATCACCAGACTACCCTAGGGACCCTAAATACATAAGATTTCTCGGAAATACATTCTATGGTTATGAAAATATATATTTATAGGGTATCTAAAAATCACCACACTTATGTAGGGACCCTAAATACATCAGATTTTTCCAAAGAATCTAAAGTATAAAAATAATTTTCTAAGGTCCCTAAAAATCACCAGATTTATTTAGAGTCCCTAAATACACCAGATTTCTAAAAAAAAATGTATAGTATAGAAAACATTTTCTAGAGTCCCTAAAAAGTCACCAGATTTATCTAGGGACCCTAAATACACCAGATTTCTCCAAAACACAATCTATAGTATAGAAAAAAATTTCTAGGGTCCCTAAAAAAACAGATTAATCTAGAGACCCTAAATAAACCAGAATGCTTCAAAACACAACCTATAGTATAGAAAAAATCTCTTAAGGGTCCCTAAACAATAACCAGATTAATCTAGGGACCCTAAATACACCAGATTTTTGCAAAACAAAATCTATGGTATAAAAATAATTTTCTAGGGTCTCTAAAAAATTTATGAGATTAATCTAGGGACCCTAAATACACCAGATTTCACCACAACACAATCTAAAGTATGGAAATAATTTTCTAGGGTCTCTAGGAACCCTAAAGGTACCAAATTTATTTAAAACACAGTATATAGTTAATTAAATACTTTTTTAGGGTCCCTAAAATATTACCAGACTACTCTAGGGACCCTAAATACACCAGATTTCTCCAAAACAATCTATGGTTATAAAAATATTTTTCTAAATACACTAGATTTTTCCAAATACAATCTGTAGTATGGAACTAATTTTCTACTAGAGTCCCTAAAATCACTACATTTCTGTAGGGTACCTACCTAAATACACCAGGTTTTTTCTAAACACAATCTATATTAGGAAATAATTTTCTAAGGTCCGTAAAAATCACCAAGTTTCTCTAGGGATCTAAAAGTTACCTGATTTCTTTATAAAACAGTATATAGTTACATAAATAATTTTCTAGGGCCCTAAAAATATCACCAGACTACTTTAGGTAGGTACCCTAAATACACAAGATTTCTCCAAAACACAATTTATAGTATAGAAATAATTTTTTAGGTTCCCTAACAAATTACCAGTTGTCTCTAGGGACACTCAATACACTAGATTTCTCCAAAACACAATCTATGGTTATAAAAATATTTTTCTAGGGTCCCTAAAATCACCAGATTTCTCTAGGGATCCTAAAGTTACCAGATTTCTTTAAAACACAGTATATAGTTACGTAAATACTTTATAGGGTCCCTAAAATATCACCAGACTACTCTAGGGACACTAAATACACAAGATTTCTCCAAAACACAATTTATGGTTATGAAAATATTTTTCTAGGGTCCCTAAAAATCACTACGTTTCTCTAGGGACCATAAATACACAATACATCTCTCTAAAACACAATCTATAGTATGGAAATACTTTTATACAGTTCCTAAAAATCTTTAGTTTTTTCTAGGGATTCTAAATACACGAAGACTTCCTAAAAACACAATCTATAGTTAAGAGAATACTTTTCTAGGAACCTAAATACAGTAGATTTCCTTAAAACATAACCTATTGTTTTATATAATTTTACAGCATCCCTAAAAATTACCAAATTTCTCTCTTCCTTAAAACATAATCTACTGTTATTTAAATAATTTTATAGTGTCCTTAAAAATCACTAAATTTCTCTATAGTAACCCTAAATACACCAAATTTTCCCCGAAACACAATCTGTAGTTACGGAAATAGTTTTCTAGGGTCCCTAAAAATCACTAGAAATCTCTAAGGACCCTAAATTTACCTGACTTTGTCAAAACAAATCTATAGTTACTTAAATAATTTTCTAGGGTTCCATTTGAAAAATTGCCAGAATTCTCTAGAGGCCCCCCAAAACACAATCCAGTTATATTTCTATTCCTCCAGGGCCCTTCAATTTACAAAAGTTCACCCAGACACAATCTAGTTATAAAACTTATTCCTCTAGGGATCCTAAACACACCAGATTTTCCCAGACATGATATAGTTATATTTTACTTATTTTCCTAGGTATGCACCAATGGACCAGATTTCCAAAAAAAAATCCACTTGTATAATTAATTTCTCTAGGGCCCTAAATTTTCTACAGGTCCTCCATTCCAGACACAATTAATCTGATATTTCCCCAGACACCATATAGTTATTTTATTAATTCCTCCAGGGATCTTAAACGCATCAGAGTCCCTAAAAACACATTCAGTTAACTTATATTTTAAATTTTTCTAGGAACCCAAAATTTTCCGAAGTTCCCCAGACAAAATCAGGATATAAAATTATTCATATAGGAACCCTAAATTCCCAAAACTCCACAGAAATGCAATCTAGTAATATAATTAGTTTCTAGGCACCCTAAATTCACTAGATTTCTCCAAACACAATTTAGTTATAATACAAATTTTTCTACGGACACTATAAATGCACCAGACTTAAAAAAAAACCCAACCAAGTTATTTAATTAATATTCTAGGGACCCTAATTCACCTGAATACCCCAGAAACAATCTAATTATACCACTAGTTTTTCTAGGGAACATAAATGCACCAGATTTCTCAAAAACACAATCCCGTTACATTTTATATTTCTCTACGAACGTAAATATACTAGAGTTCTCCCAGATACACAATAACTTTAGTTATAAATTATTCCTCACTGTACCTTAAATTCACCTGATTTCCCCAAAACACAATGTAGTTACATTGTTAATTTTCTACAGACCCTAACTTCACCAGATTTTCATAGACATGGTCTAGTTATGTTACTAATTTCTCTAGGGACCCTAAATTCACTAGATTCCCCAAAATTGTAATCTAGTAATATTACTAAATTTATAGGGACCCTAAATTTATTAAGTTCCCAAACAAAACATAGTTATAACACTAAATTTTTAGGGACATTAAAATTACCAGATTTCCTAAAAACACAATACCATTACATTTTTAATTTATTTAGGGACCGTAAATTTACCCAAGTTCCCACAGACACAATTAAGAAACAAAAAAATACACATCTTTAGATAATACATTAAAATTTTTTCTCTAAAACATGATCCAGTTATATTATTAATTTTCTAGGAACACTAAATTTCATAGACCTCGCAGACACAATCTACTTATAAATCTTATTCTTATAGGGACAGTAAATTCATAAGATTCCCTAAAAAAGCAGTCCAGTTATATTACTATTCCAGGAACACTAAATTTACACAGGATCTGGTTATATTACTAATTTTTCTAGGGACACTAATTGCATCAGGTTTTTTTTATCAAAGGACCATAAATGTACAAAATTTCCTCCAGACACAATTCAGTTACAAAAATTAATTCCTCTATGGACCCTACATTCACCATATTTACCCAAAACACAATCTAGTTAAAATATTTATTTTCTAGGGATCCATAATTTTCTAGATTTCACCAGATATGATCCAGCTATATTAGGTACTGATTTCTTTAGGGACCCTTAATGCACCAGAGTCCCCAAAGACACAATCCAGTTATATTATAAATTCCTCTGGGGACCCTAAATTTAGGATAAGTTCCCACAGACATAAAATAGTTACACAACTTATTCCTCTAGTGACCATTAATTCAAAAAATTATTCCAAAACAAAATCTAGTTATCTTGCAAATTTTCTAGGGTTTCTAAATTCACCAGATTTCCCTAGACATGATCTATTTATATTATAATTTCTTTAGGGCCTCTAAATGCACCAGAGATTCCCCAAAAACACACACAGTTATAATTTTTGATTTCTCTAGGGTCTCATAATTTACCACGGTTGTCCCCAGACACAATCAATCTAGTTATAAAATGTTTGCTGTAGGGATATTTTATTCACAAGATTTCAACAAAACACAATCTAGTATGTATATTACTAACTTTCTAAGGACCCTAATTCATTAGATTTTCACAGACATCTTATTGTTATGTTACTAATTTCTCTAGGGACCGAAATGCACTAGATTTTCTATAATAACAAACACACAATTCAGTTATATTTTTAATTTCTCTAGGTATCTTAAATTTACGGGGGTTCTCCTAAACACAACCTATCTATATTACTACTAGGGACTCTAAATTTACTATAATTCCTCAAAACACAGAATAGTTAAGTCATAGTACTTTTTTTTTTCTGGAATCCCTAAAATCACCATATTTAGCACTTATTTTTAAGATTAAAGTAGATGAATAATATTTATTTTTAAAATTCTGAGGATGCTAAAAGGTTACCATGGGGCCTCATACTGCACCCCTATTATGTCTCCAAAAGGAAATACAATTGTTCTCTTTGTTTCGAATGGGTCTGAGCAGGGGGGTGACACTGGTATAGGGGACTTGTTGCTTATTTTTTTGTCAGCAGTTAACATTATCTGCACAACGAGAATGGGTGCGCTAGCAGCCAACCTTCATTTACATGACGTTGTTAGGAGCTTTATTTATCGTTTATTTGATTTATACATTTTTTACTGATCTTGCTTTGTGGTTAAGTGGCAAACTTCACAAACGTTTTGAGGTGTGTCTATAGACGAATATTAATGCAGTCGCGTTAAATACGTATATAATGTCTCTACCATATTTGTGGGGTAAAAACGTGCCGTGTGTCATACTTACAGGCGAAATACGTCCAGAAAAATGTTTCTGTGCCCTAAAACCAAACATAAATATAAACAAACAGGTCATGAGGATGGGGAGGGGGAGAAAGAGATGCTCTGCACATGCGCTGGTTGGAATTTTACATTATCGCCACTGAGTTTGGTGCGCTGCTGTTCCCCTCAGAGCAGCGAGGTCAGAATAGACGACATCAGTTATAAGCTTGAGTTTCCTCTCTTTCCGAAGGAGTAGGTGCTCTGTGGGTCTGAGGAACCATCAAACACTCTCCACCTCTGAAGAGTGTCACATAGAGCAGTTAAATTTACTCTCTATAGGTCGTTCAGAATAAAGTGAGCATTAAAGATTTAACCTTTGAAAAAAATCACTAGCCGTTACTGCATATAAGTCTACATTAACGACAGTTACATTACTGTTTGTATGGTTGGTAGCGAATAATTGCATGTAGTTCCATATATTTTCTTATTTGAATACAGCATTAGTGAAACAACATCAAATGCAAACGACCTCTCTGTACTTAGTATACTTTAAAATATTGATTTCAGTTCTTACTGACATACCTACTGACTGTATAATTTTATTTATTTAGCGCCAGCACAAAGCGACGCAACAGAGTCGATTATCGTTGGCACCGCTAATGCTTCGCACCACAGAGGTAGTTTAAAATTTCAGTAACAGGTGGCATCAGAGTTAGGTTTCCGCCTCTTCGCTTGGAAGCGAATTGCGTCATTCAGTTTGTTTGTACGTTGTGTAATGAATATGGGTTTCTGATAAACACATTCAAAAGTATTAGAAGTGACTGTTTATGAATATCACTGCTAAATAATGTGAAGTCATTACATGTAAGTTGCTATGTTTTATGATCGCAAGCCTGAGTATCTGGAAATAGAAACACCATTTTTTTCCCCCTGTTTCACACATTAAGAAAATACGTTATTTATTGTTTCTCTTTACGTGCATCGTCATCGTTCATTGCGGTATGCTGAACAGAACTTAAATTCTTGAGTTGTGTGTGTCGTATGTGTTTTTAGTGGCTGTTTTAATTTAAAAGTTTGAATACATACTGTGCATGCATTTATGAGATTCGTAACGGTAACAGCGCCGTTAGAGTAGACGCAGATAAACTAGTGTTATATGACGTTTACCCACATGTGTTTATAACTAAGATTACTACTGAGTATAGCATATATTCAGCACTCGTGCATTTAATGAGTAGATATTGTAGATAACATTTATCGGAGCAGTGTAACGTAAATGTAAACATTGTACAAGCCTATGTAAATAAAAGCACGTGGCAATGTTGATGTTTACATGTAGCGGAAAGACATAAATTGGCAGGAAACAGAAATTAATTAGGGCTTTTTTAAGTGCTCACTTTATTCCGAATCACTATAGTATATTTTGGGACTCCAGAAAACCTCTAGGGAGCTGCATATCATGATGTCTCCTAGAATATTGTTATCTTCCTTTTCTACTCTTCATGCCACTAAGAGGTATATAATGTATAACATGTTGTATGCATCCAAGGACC
The DNA here is from genome assembly GCA_003012365.1 of Medauroidea extradentata. Lineage (NCBI taxonomy): Eukaryota > Metazoa > Arthropoda > Insecta > Phasmatodea > Phasmatidae > Medauroidea > Medauroidea extradentata. The sequence goes on along the minus strand of PNEQ01130595.1, from coordinate 5,917 downwards.
CCAGAAAAGCCAGGAGGCCATACCATTCTCCCACAAACAACTAGAATTATCTAAAATTACGAGAATTGTGGGCCCCAATACCCTAGAATACCCTCATAAAAATCACCCCCTACAAATAGTCCCCAAAGCCATGGCCCCAGAATTATGTATCTCCATCCAAAATATATAATAACTCATACACAAACAGAAACGTAGAATGATGGTAGCCAACCATAGGCTGTCACCAAGAAAGTATTCTGCCTCTTATATAAATATGTACCATATTTTAATGTCTGATCTGCTGAGTTAGTTTCTAATGTGGCATAATTTCACCACATTCATACCTGAAAGATATTAGCTAGTCTGGAAACCTTTCTCTTAAAAATTATTGCTTGGCAGAATGCTGAATTACTCCCTTTTTCCCAGTCCTGGTGGTCTAGGGTTAAACATTCATGTTACTAAATAAAATAGTTTGTAGTCATTCTATGTGTCCATTTTTATTAACCTTCCACCACTTAAAATTTTACATTCTGTCATATGTACTCTTTCACTTTAATAAAATAACGACAGATGGAATAAACTATACGGGTAGTATTTTTTTATGTTTAGTAGCGCTATTGATGAGAAAAGCCCCAACACTTTTAAGCATTTAAACCAGCTGCAGGTTTCTGACATAGCTTTACATACAGTAAAAAAATGGGGTGATTAGAAACACTGGGGAGAATAGAAACACAATTTTAATGCTAAATTTTAGGTATAAATTCTGATTTAAAAATTCAATTTTTAGGTTTACAACAGTTTACAAACAGTATTTTTATTGAAATTATATTATTTTTAAGCAAAAGGTGTAAGGCTAAGAATTTATTTCTAATTTTGTTTCTATTCACCTCAGTGTTTCTAATAACCCCATTTATGGTACTTCCTATGCAGAGAGTTTTGCTTCAAACGTGTAGTAGAGGGGGTATTGTACAATGGCCAGTTCATTCTCGTATTATATACACAGAGACGGCTGTTTTTTTACAATCAGCTGCCCAGCCATGTTGATTCACACACTATAATTAAAAACAAAAAAATTGTAATCTGGGTTTTATAATATAAATTTCTCAGAAGTATATTTTCCTTGTGTAAAAAGAAAATTAGGATAGCCAGTTATCTCGTAATGGCATTTCAAAGTCAAAATTTGTATAATTTTATTTCATTCAAATCTTGAAAACTAATAAACATTATGAAATAAAATAATTAACATATTTACTACATGTCCCGAGCTACTACTTCAGTTACATAAAAACGCACTACAAAATATGTTTGTATTAGAAAAAATTTCTAAAATTTGCTAATTTTTTTTTACTCTTAGCAATATTTTTTTATATACAAAAATATTTTTTAATGGGTTTATACATACTTCAAACTGTAGACTGTGACACACAGTTTTGTTGTGATTGTTTTTCATTTCATTATTTTTATTAGTTTTCAGGTTTTGTATGAAGTAAAAATATGCAAATTTTTACTTCGAAATGCCATTGTGGGAAATCTGGCTGAGCTAAATTTTTTCATAAGAGGGACATGTACTCTCAAGTAATGTCTACAAAACGTATCCTATCTTATATAAATAGAAATTTATGATTTTTTCCCACTAAACACACTTAAATTATATCAATAAAACCTACACAGGAACATGGGCTCCACTGTGCAGTTCACTTTTGACACTCACCCCAAAAAATAAACCTTTTTTTCATTAAAAAATCCAACGTAAATAAATGTAATACATGTGATAAATTAGCTCTTCATTCAAGACTGGAGGAAACACAAAAAAATTTTTGCAATGTTACAAGTTGGCTGAAATTGTTTTCATGTGCAGCAATACCAGTCAATAAATATTATTTGTTTAGAGTTCTGTTGTTGGGTACAAATAAACAGCTAAGAGCCTACATATACATTACGATTTTAAGCTGGACAGGAATGTTGTTTTCTTGGTTTGGGAGAGAAAAAAAAACGGAAGGATGTTATAGAAATCAAATCCAATGGATACACAACTAGTTCCACAAGGCAAAGACACTGGAAAAAGGTTGATGTAGTTTACTCTGGCTCTTTGTTTTCCACTTGTTTCACTAGTTTTACAGTTTTTCAGACATCAAAGTTCACAAAAATATGTATTTAAATATTATAGCAGATTGACTAGAGCAGGGGGGGGGGGGAGGCAACATTTTTGGAGCATTGGCCAAAGGAATTCAACCAAATCACATCACGGGCAACAACAAATAACTGTCATATTTACTACTTTTTGATGAGATCATAACATAAGTAATTTTACATGTTATAACAAACAGTTATTAAACAGTTATTATTTGTAGCAACTCGAGTGACTTGAGTAGTTAAGATACAATAACATTATTTTGACTTTGGCGGTGTGAACCAAGATGATTGTCATGTAACATGTATTATACTGAGAGTAGTCTCTTGTGGAATAAAAGGGTCGGAGAATATAACAGTGGCGACGAATATGGGATTCCATGAAGTTGATTGGAGGGTTGGAACAATTAAGTTCAAGATAATTAGCACAAGAATATTGGGAAGTTCATTAAGTGGATATAGTGACAGCGCCCGCCGCGCAGTCTCTTCGGAGTTCGGAAATGGCATCATTTTTTGGAAAAATTGAGGAATTCTAGGAGGAAAACGGAGAATTCGAGTACTATGTCGAAAGGTTGGAGCATTATTTCAAAGCAAATAAGATCACGGAAGAAGAAAAGTGCAGTGTGTTTTTAATGGTAATCTGCCCTAAGGTATATGTGGTTCTCAAAAACTTGTGTGTTCCGGACAAACCGGGCGCGAAAACATATGTATGAACAGCTAGTGGAGATATCACAAAACTATTTCGCTCCAACAAAAATCATCATAGCGAAAAGAGTGAAATTACTGAGGCAGAAGCAACACAGCTTGGAGAGCATCTCAGAATACGCAGTGGATTTACAAAAGTTGTCCTTGTCGTGTGATTAAAAACAGTTCCTCGACGAGGCGTTTCATGATGCATTTGTGAGCTATTTAATAAAGAGATTGTCCAGAAGCTGTTAGTGGAGGAGGACTTAACCTTCAAGACAGCGGTGGAAAAAAGCTGGAATGCTAGAGGCAGCTATGAAGCATTCCAAAGAACTGCAGCCAAGGCAGTTGGTAGAGGAAAATAAATAGAGTGGAAATGGACATACGTATGCAATAATGCACAGTAGGTAATATGGTAATAAAGGAAGAGGGAGGAGTCAAGGTAGTGAGGTGGAAAAAGGAAAAGGGAGTGTTCAAATTAAATGTTGCTATAGATGCAAAAATAGTAATCATTTAGCAGCACAATGCCCTTATTCCAATTATATATGCAAGGTGCGCAACAAAAGAGATCACTTACATAGAGTATATCACGGCAAATTAAATGAAATACCACAACGTAAGACGGAATTGAGATTGAAGACATATTATGGAGAACCTCTAGTTGTTCTGGGCGAGTGTATGATCAATGTAAAACATAACAACTAGAAGCGGACACTGCTCATGGTGGCGATAAGAAGCACAGGAGCTCCACTGCCTACGCTGCTAGGGAGAAACTGGCTGGACCAGCTGCAACTTGACCGGCCAGCAGTTCTCAACCAGAACGGAATCATCAGAAGAGAAAATAAGATTGGTCAGATTGATGGTAAGGATGCAGAAGGGATGAACAGGAAAGCCTTGACACACAAGCTCAAAAGAAAGTATCAACCCGTGGTCAAAGAGCAAGCCGGAGTCATCAAGGGATGCAGTCCCGGTATTTTGCAAGGCTTGGAAGGTGCCATATGCAATGAAAGAAGTGGTGGAGGAAGAAATTGATCAGCTGGTGGAGAAGGGTGCCCTGTATCCAGTGTCAAGGTCAGAATGGGCAACCCCGATAGTGTGTGTGCGGAAGAGAGACAACAGTATCCGAATGTGTGCCAACCTAAAAATAATACTACTCCTTAACTGGGACGTTCGACTGTAGCCAAATTTACAAAATATTGCTTAACTGTGACATTCGACTTTAGTCGAACATCCAATTAAATAACTCTGTAAACACTATGTACACGATTTTCTCGCTTAAAATTAACCAAAAATAAACTATTTACAAGAAACTGATTTGTTTTTTTAAGTTTTTTACCCTTTCTTGGCATAATTAAAATTTTTTATCCCGCAGCGAAAGAGTTAAATTCTGTGGTGCAGATGGACCACTACCCTCTACCATCTCCAGCCTAATTGTTTAGAGTGTTAACGGGGGGAAAGTGTTTTCGGTACTTGACATGTGTTCGGCATATACCCAGTTACCGGTGAGTGAACAAAGTCAACAGTTTTTAACAATCAACACTAACCGAGGGTTATTCCATTATACTAGGTTACCATTTGGGTTGTGCAGTGAACCTAGTATATTCCAAAAGATGATTGATGAAGTGTTAAAAGGGTTACCTGGAGCAGTTGCATATCTGGACGACATCTTGGCAGTACGTTCTAGTATGAAGGATGCTTATTGAAAGCTAGAAGCAGTGTTGGAACACCTCCATGAGTATAATTTGTGCATTAGGGAAGACAAGTGTAAATTGTTATGCAAAAGTGTAGTGTATTTGGGACACAGAGTGGATGCTTAACCCTTTGAGGAATAAAAACGTACATGTACGAGCATCTTATTTGTTTCTTTAAGAGTATGGCCGTACATGTACATTTATAAACTGTAAAGATGTGCCAGTTCAGTGTTTGTGCTGCTACCTGTTGTAAAACGTTTGTACTACGTTATGACACATGTTTCTCACTTCGAAAATGGTTTTACAGAAAATAATATTCAGTTTTAGGTCCAACAATAAACAAAACGTACATGTACTAGCATTACTGTTGCTTCGCAAAGAGTATGGCCGTACATGTACGTTTTCAAACACTAAGTTCATTGGCGAACGTGTTTTTCTCAAGTAATTACCTGTAAAACAATGTAGTTATATACTATCATAATTCGTGTTTTTCCCATGCTTGAAAGTGCTGCCATCTCTCATCTTCGAGTTGACTTGTTTGAAAGCATTTATCGTGAGCAAAAGTCGATTTCTTTGTGTTTATTACGTGGGGAATGGATGCGATCTCGCGCCTGCAGTTTGAACTAAAGGAAGTTCTACGTGTAATCGCAATTTTTACACCGTAAAAGTCGATAATACTTACATTTTTTTTCTTCCATGAAAGGCACTGCTTATCTTTGACTGCTGTTCCCACCGTAAACCCATTTTTTTTCCTATTTGCCTATTTTTATGGCGGGAAAAGCAGTGTTTTCCATTGTGATTTTACAATGCCTCCGAAGAAGAAACAGTGCGCACTTTCTGAGAATGAAATACGGGAAATTGTAACAAACTGGCAATCAGATAGTGATGCGAGCAGCTTTTCTAGCAGTGAAAGTGAACTTGATCAGTGGGAAAATTCACAGAGGAACTCACATACTGAAGTCAGTGCATCCGATCTCCGGCGCTGGTAATGCTGTAAGAAACAATAATTTCAATTGGTCTTCCGATGGCGAGTTTTCGCCAAAAATATTTTGTTTCGACTCTTCACACTCTGGTGTATCAGATAACATTTATCTGCCACCAAATCCTACAGAGGCGGAAGTTTTCAAGCAAGTAATGCATTCAGATCTTGTAGATCATATTGCTTGTGAAACCAACAAATATTTTACGTATGTTACTTCACGTATGCCTGTCAAAGAGCATTCAAAGCTAAACTAATGGTACCCAACAAGCACAGCTGAAATATACACATTTTTTGCCACTGCAATGCTAATGGCTCACACTTCTAAAAACAATCTCAAGGACTATTGGTCTACTGACCCTCTTATTTCTACTCCCATGTTCAGAAAGATATTTTCACTTGACAGGTTTTGTCTGTTGCTCAGGTTACTTCACTTTTGTGACAACAGTGCCGA
>PNEQ01130594.1:0-34222 GCA_003012365.1 Medauroidea extradentata | reverse complement strand
TAGTAGCTGATAAAGCCTCCTTTTGTTCTGAATTTAGGGGCAGTTTTTGATGAGAGTTCTCGTTAGCCAGCGATTTATTTGTTTCAGAAAGAGAATTGACAGATTCAGGAGAATTGTAACAGGCAGACTGATGCTGAGCAAATTCTAAAGATCGAGCCAAACCAAAGGCATCTTCCAGAGATAGATTTGTGTTTTCGAGAAGACGCTGTCGGATGTGTCACGTACACAGTCGTTTTTATTTAACTCAGCAGTGACAGCTTTAAAATTGCATTCTTTAGTGAGTTGCTTTAGAGCTTCCAGATAAACTGTAATAGATTCACTATACTGTTGCTTTCTAGTTGCAAGTTTATGACGAGCAAAAACCTCGTAAACGGGTTTAGAATAAAGATTATTCAGTACAGTTACAGCATTTTCCATACTATCACAATCACTAATGTAACTGAATACCGAAGCAGAAACATGGTTGAGCAAAATATGGAATTTTTCTTGTTCGCTAGCTTTAGTACTTACAATAAAGTTTTTGAAGGTACAATACCAGTGTTTCCATTCATGAGAAGTAGTAGATGATTCAGGATTAATATCCAATTTTTCTGGCCGTAGTAAGCGGTCCATTATCTTCAAGTGAACAGAATTATGTTATTATTTTATGTTGAATAAATTGATGAGAGTTTTACCTAAAATAAGGTTTTATTCAACATAAAATCCTACACCTTCCATAGCACGAATAAACAAAACATACGACAGCTAGAGTCCAAAGAGAATACATTATTATTACAATTAACTTTAATATTTAAAAATAGTAAACATGACGATTCAAGGCTCAACATCAGATAATAACTAACTGTATTAGAAGTGACATAATGGAGCTTTTTAACCATTGTTATTGTACCAGCTCTCGGGGCGTACAGGAATGTAAACAAAGTCATATGGAGTTTGAGACATTGGTTTAAATCACTGCTTATATTTCACGAAATACTGTAATTTGTTAGTACCTCATTTACATATTTAGGAATGGTAAATGTGACGTTACTTACATGTAAGATTCCTCACAAATAATAAAATAAAACCTATTAAACTTCAAGGTAACCAAACTTCTGCGAATTCCGACACCATGGCAATCCAAAGAGAAAGCGAGTACGATAAAAATCACGTCCTGTCGCTTCTGTTACTACTTATTTATTCTGTGTCTGAGATCACTGATCCCAGTTGGGCACACAAAACTTGTGTCGGTAATGTAATTGGTGCTTTTGAAAAATGGCTATTTTTTTTAATAGGTCTAGTTTGGCTTATGGTACATAAAATTTTTTAAAATATTAATTTGCTCCCATAAAATTCCTTTGCAACATAACCTCAATTTACATTGTTGAAAAGTAAGACAGTATTTTAAACCTGGCTACTGGCTAGCTTCAGTAACTTATTTTTGTTATGGACACTTAAATATGTTCATGTTTTGTGTAAAAAGCTGACTCTCAATCAGGTCACAGTGAATTGACATGTCTGAAACTGTGCTTCTTTGACTATGGATACTTTATAGTATAAATAAAGGTAAAGCAAAGCAATTTGTTTTCAGACTGTCAAATCATTAAAGTGTTTTACTTCAGCCAGAATAATATAGGCCTTACTTGATGGAAGTTACTTTTTGTTCTTTTATTGGCACACTTAACGATGAATATATCAAAAATGTTCTCTGGACTTTTTTTCAGCAAGTCCATCCACTATGTGCTCTACATTGATTCCATTCAAAATTTTGTTTTTGTTCGAGTATTACCCTAAACTAAACAAACAAAAAAAAACTGTTTATTAGAAAAATAAAAAGCAGCATTTAATTTTCATGCTACACATAACCTATACAAGTTTTGTTTTATAATTCCACTACAACTAAAAATTTCTTACCTAGCTGAGGTGGTCCAGGTTGACGGAAATGTGAAAGAGAGCTTGTGAGACTCTGCTCATCAGTACCGGTAGACAAAATACCAAAGTCCATTTCTTCTTCTTGCCCCATTAAGTTGGTGTTATTTTCCAGTTGTAATAAAATCTGTACTGTTGCAAAGACTGTGCTTTAGAGTGCACTTCTATTTCTTGCAAAAATATACTTAATAGAATGACCTGTGAGAACGAGGCATTCCGAAACACATTCACTGGCGAGCATTGAGGATTATTTTCGGCTGACTCTTTGTGCAAGGCTACGACTACTGATGGGATGACATGTAGCACCAGCAAAAGCAGATATCCATGCTAGATTATTCACATCTTTCTTCTAAATACTTTTTACAAAAATTCAAATGTTCATGGTGATGCATTACCATACATTCACTGTAAATAAAAATATTTCTGGATAAAATTTTCCAAAACAAACATTGAAAATTATCATTAAAATTAAATTCAATATTTTTCTCCGAAGCTCATTATCAGATAATTCTGTAAAATAAGTTATTCTTATATGAAAGTAAGCTTTAAAATTACAAAAGTGCACTTGCAAGTCAAATATGTATTCATGTATAAATTTTGTTTTATTTATGCATTCATCCATTCCAATTCATTCAAAATGCTTAAATCACTGACAAGGACTAAATATTTATAGATTAGCATTGATAGTATCTGTAAGTGCATTGTTGACGTGACTGTAAATAGAGCGCAGACACTAAAGACAGTAAATAACGTGAGGATAAGGTTCTACAACAAACTACTTGAAAGTATCAAAATTCTAAATGGAGATAGACTGTTCAAAGAACATTTGTATACATTTCTGCTAAAAAAATTCATTTTATAGTGTTGAAGAATATTTGTCTGACAATTAAATTTTTGATCCTAGTTTTAAGCAAAAATGAAAAATAGGCATACATATGTTGTAAATTTAGTATATGTACATGTTAGTTGTAAATAATCATGAGCAGACTTGTAAACTGTCAGCACATTTGTGTGTGTTTGAAAGTGTACATCAACAAATATTTGCTCTAATCTCATTTAATGTACTGTAAAGAGGTCCCAGCAAGCAGTGAACGCAAACATACTTAAATTGTTGCAGATTTGTTTTGTTTGTCTTGTCTACTTGTGTTATTGTTTTGTCTTGTATGTCTTTTTTTTTTTGTATAATCATTGATGAGTTCAAATAGCATTGTTGTATGCTCAACTGAACAATAAATATCTATCTATGACTGGCACTGGCCACATGACAAGAAATTAAATATGGTACCCTGGGATTGCCACTCAGTTGAGAAATCGACATCTGTTCCCAGTTAAAGATGGAGTGTTCTAATTTGGCCCAGTCAAGTGGTGTTTTTTGAAGTAAATTGATTGCATGGTGAATTTTTTATGTATTTGTATTTTTACAGGTTGCATATGTAAACTTTACTTGGAAATCTGGTGTCAAGAAGTACAATTATCATTTTGATTACTTGAAGTCATTTGATGAAAGTATACTTGAACCACCTGTGATATCAATAAAGACAAAAGGACGTGTTCCTAGGAGACCAAAAGGTACAGCTTTATGTGTGAACAGTACCCATTTTCTAGTTTATTACTCTGGGTTATGTACAGTTTTTTTATTGTATTCAAGCACATTTGTGTATTGGTTTGTTTAAAGTTTTTAGTGTGTTTCTACCATGTTCTGGGAACAATTCTGGTATCGCTTCATTTGGCATTGGGCTTCAGATTGAAACTCGCAAAGGACGTCCTCTTCCTGGGACACCGCTTAGGCTACGACTGAGAAAGGAGTGTGTTCAGAGAGGTAAGTGTATGTTGCGAAGGGAATTACGAGTATTGTAAGATAAGTCGAGCATAAACATCAGACACTGTTATATTCAGCCACAGGATTAGAAGGGCTGTATGATTTAAACTATGTTTTTTGTAGCTCAGTGAACAGTAATGAAAGTTGGACATTTTCATATAAAACTAAAATAGAATTTGAAATTAAGTTATAAAGATTACGTTCTGTTTCTTGAATGTAACTTTGAAAGAACGGAAATGTTCAGTTAGTGGAAACACACAACACAAGAAATGCGCATGTGGCAATAAGACCAATGAAAACAACAAAATTTGGCAGTAAAAGCCTAAAGTATAATCTGACAAAATAATATAATAAAATACCACCAGAATTAAAAAGCATAACTAATACTAAAATCTTAAAAAATCGGTTGAGGCAGTATATATGGGAACAATACAATGTCATAAGAAAGCGTACACAAAGACAATAAGCCCTGTTTGATCTAGGTTGGTGAATTCTGTTAAACTTTAGTGTAAAATTGTAGCTTTTAGTTTTATCTTGTTTAGAATTAAGTATGTAAATTATGAGCAGCGTTGTAAGAGTAAGTGTAAGAATTTCCATCACTGAAATGTATGTATGTACTGTCCCTACTAATGAGTCAACTCAGACTCACTGGTACCTCAAGAATACTTAAATAAATAAAAATAAAATAAAAAATTTATTTGTTTAAAATGGGCATATTGTAAGCTTTAAACCTGAAATTAAAAGTTACTTAATTTTCTTCATCCTGTGATGCAATGGAAGAAAGCCTGCCTAACTGTGGCTATCCAATGTAAGAAATGGTTATAATTATTTAGTCAGAACATTTTTGTAGCTTTCTAACTTTGTAATAACAGTGGCTAGCTGTAATTTCATCACATACATGTTTTACAATCTCAGCACCCCAGAGTGGATACCATAATCTATTATTCTTTCACTCTTACTTTAGACCCGGGGTGAACAATCTTCTGTCATTGGTTGACTACACACTGAATATGTTCATCTTTAAGTAGGCCACAATAAATTGTTACAGTGCACAAGTCTGAATGTAATTAAAAATATAAATTTGTATTTTTTTGCAAATTGTGTACATAAGTTTCTATAGTGTACTAGTTATTTCCTGCATGTAGTTTCTAAAAGATTCTGACTTTTACCTGTAATTCGCACATGCGCTATAGAAAGATAATGAGTTAGTTCCCATATACACCTGGCCCCCACAACAACAGTAATTATTAGCACACCATAGACTGGTCAGTCAATGTAACACTGTTGGTGTCAAGAAGATTATCCTTCTGAACATTTTCAGTTATCTTTCTTCAGCTGCTCAGCAAGTTGCAATATTTGCACCCGAGATCACTGGCTTGTTAGTGGCGAGTATTTTCAGTGTGCAAAGAATAATAAACATAGGCTGGTAAAAAAGAAAATGTGAGAAGTTGAATAAAAGAAGAATTTGGAGAAAACTAAGTACATGATAACTGTTAAGAGGACCAGAGAAATACAAATTTAAATACATAGATGATAAGGAAGTCTAACAGGTAAAGTTAATTTAATACTTGGATGCTTGGTGATGGAAAATATGAGATACTTGCGGGAAATAAACATCCTGTTTGCAATGGCAAAGGAGGTATTTAATAGGGACAGAAGAGTACTGTGTTGCAAATTATATTTACAATTAAGGGAACAAATGACAACATACTCTGAATGAACGAAATTTAACTCTGCATAGAGCAGAGACCTGGACACTTAGGGAAGAAGATTAGAAGACTTGAATTATGAATATTTGGGAATGATGGAGAAGATTAGTTGGATGAGCAAAATACAGTATGTAATGTACAAGTACTTAGAAGAGTTGGGTAGAGAGGAGTATGTTAGACAATCAGAAGATAGAAAAGGACATTTTTAGACTTTAGGATACTGGCTTACGAGAAAATGTCTTCTAACAGATGATTTAAAATGACTGATTACTGGTAAGAAAGGAAAAGGATGTACAAGAATGAATATGACAGATGGCCTTACAGAAAAAGGGAGCTATAGTCAAATGAAAAGATTGGTGCAGAACAGGAAAAAATATTGGACAAGAATGTGAAGAGCTGCCCTGTGACAGAACAGTGTGTAATAATTAAGATTATTAGTGTTTGAATTTGGAATTACCGTTAACTGTTAAAATCAAATTTGTTTGTATTATGTATTAAAAGAAGGCATTTATTCATTAACGCTGCATATTTATGGTAGTGAAGAATCATAACGAGAACTGAGGGTTGACAGGTCAGCTCAAACAGAGCTAAGACCCACCATGCTGTAGCGGTTAGTGGTACTCTCCTAGCACCACTCCAGTTCCAGTTTGAAGTCTTCAGGGCAGTAAAATGTTGAATTCTTTTTGAACTCAAGTGCTTGGCTGCTAATTGTATTACTTAAGACTATTCTAGGGAGCAACGCTATTATTACGGCTGAAAAATGAAGCCAAAGTTCCTGGTATCTTGCATGGTTTTTTATTCATGAACTGTTCCTCACTGAAATAACACTGTTCTTATGGTGACAACATGTTTTCGATATAAAAGTATTGACAAAAAAGACATACAGTAATATCAAGGAAATATGCGAAAACATTGCACACTGGCATGGCCAAATACTGAGGAATAGAAGTGTTGCAACACCTTGCATTAAACATTAAGTACGAGCTGAAGTAAAATTTAGATGGAAAAGTGTCCACCAGTCCGAAATTTAACAAATTAGAATATTAGAAAAGAGTCATAGGCCCCATTGCTGCCATGCATGCTAAATTCTTCACTCCTGATTCAATTCTTCACTATACTGTATTTGAACTGTAGCCTATGTGTACGTCCGCTCAGATCCGAGACATGATATTTCCTGCTACGAAGATGGTGGGACCCATGCACACTTCTCTGAAACATACTACGCAACTATCTCCTGGCCAATCACGAGTGTCCACATACCAAGACACGTTGGAAATTTCCATAACTCGCCTGATCTAGAGCATACCTGTCACCCTTTTCCATATAAAAGAAATATTCCAACACCTCATCTTGTTACGCTACACTGCTACAAAGGAAACTCGAATCTTTTGAGTTATATGTGTTATTGTTGATTGTGTTGTGTATTTGTTAGTGGTGGTTTTGTGTTTCTGATTTGAATATAATGTGCACACCTTTATTTACTTTATTCATAAAATCAATATAGTGGAACCCCTGAATTACACTTCTCAAGGGACCAGGAAAAAATGGTGTAAAATGCAGGAAAGTGTAATCTGAGGGAAGGTTATAATGTAAAATCATTAAATTGGACCAAATGCAAACAGTGTAAATGGCAGGAAAATGTAGAATCAGGGGATGTAATTCAGGGGTTCCACGTAGTGTCTCTCATAGGAGCATTTATTATGGGCATGAAAGTAAGTGCATAATATACTTTATTATTTTAGAAGGAAAGATAAACACAATAAAAATATTAAACAATGAAATTATCATAATCTCATTATTAACAAGTACCGTATTCAGAATTTTCTGAATGTTTCTTTAGTTGTGTATTATAGTTGATAGAAGTTATGAAAAGCCTTTGTTTACATACAATATGCTTCTAGAGATAATATTCATATAATTCATAAAGATTTTATGTCACTGTTACAATATTACTTCTGTATTTTGACAAGCAAATTTTTTTTTAAAATCAGCTATCAGATTTTAAACTATTAGCATTAAATGTAGGTGACACCTTTTACTATATCGTAGTTACTCTGTCAAGAGTTCAGTAGTATATTTTGCATGTCCATGGGCCCGATTCTTGAGCTGTGAAGTGATTCCATTGCGATTCTTAAGTGAAAATAATTTTGTAGTGAAATAATTCCATTCGGAATAATCTCACTTCATTTTTGGGTAGTGAGATGAAATCTGCAACGCCTCGAAACCGACAGCCATGACATTTTTGTAGAATATTGCAATAACCGTACTGTTTCAAACTAAAACAAAGTACAGCAACAATTCCACACATGTATTAAATATATTAAACTTGTGCTAACACTTTGCTGGTTAATTTAAACCTACAACTGTCTAGTAAAACACGAACTTTATATCACTGCACGTGAATGTTATATTTAACCAATATGTGACTATTAATTTACAGTTTGATATATTTTAAAACTCTGTTTCTTAAAAAAAAAAACTGCAAATATTGCAGATATCTGGATGCAATATTTAATTATGAGGGAATTTAAAATGTTGGGAAAATAATTTAGTGTATGCCAACGTGTATTTTGGGAAAGAAATATGCATTTGGATTGAGCGACAAGAAGTTTGTAAAGGATTATAGACTGAGTAAAGGTGTTTTGGGCATATAATTGCCAATTTAAAAGAGGTTAGAGAAACGCCTACAAGTAAATCTTCTTTTCCTATTATTGATAATGCAATCTGCATCAACTTAAAATTTTGACAAAAAAATGTTAATACTATTGTGCATAACATCACTTGTATGAAATTCTCTCGGAAACATGTTGTGTTGTACTATTTTGTACACAGTCCATTGCTGAATACCAAATAAAATAATAAGCAGATGGAGGGGAGATAAAAATAGCCTTTCTCGTTTGTTACATTTTTCAGAGTGCGTTCAGTGTATGAAATTAAAGGTTGTTTGTTTCGGTTACTCTTGATCGACGACTGGAAGATAGAAATTCCCAGCTATTTCACCATCACATTTCACACTGTGGAATTTTTGCTCAAGAATACCATTCCACCTTTCAAAATTGTGGAATAATCTCGCAACAACTCAAGAATCGGGCCCCAGGCATAATTTTGTTAAAATTAAATTTTTTTTTTCAGTTACATTTTAACATTGACAGTACAGTTTTTCTGGATGTACCTATTTTGGTTTTTGCGTACATGTTACCTTACAAGCAAAATATCTACTGCTATTGTGATACACCCAGGCAAGGGTGGCTTTGTTTCAGGACCTGACCCAGAGTGTGATAAGCGGTGTGCCAATGGAGGCTGGTGTAACCATGATAAAATATGCCAGTGTCCAGAGGGTTACATGGGGCAGTACTGTAAAACAGCTCTGTGTTATCCCCAGTGCATGAATGGAGGTAGTTGTACCTCTCCCGGAGTATGCAGCTGCCCTACTGGGTTTCAAGGCCGACATTGCGAAGGAGGTAAAAATACTGGGTTATCTAATTTGTAACTAGTTATTGTAATAATTTTAACGATAAGTCCAATTTAAAATCTAATTCAAAAGGTCTTGCTTACAAGAAGGGTGTTTTCTTATGTATTAACGTGTACTTCTAATACCTCATGTTTGGAAAAATATTAGTAGCAATTTATTTGCAGAATCTTTCAATTTTGTGTGTTGTGTAGTATTGACATAGTGTGCAGAATGCAAAATATTTTGGATTGAAGAATGGGTAAATAGAAAAGCAGTTGTAGCTGGTATGTTTTCGGCTAGTCCAGAAGGGGTCATGAATGTCAATTTGGTGAAGATTCCTATTGCACTTATATTGAGATTCTGGGTGATGGTGCAGAAGTTTCAAGGTTTGTACCAGCAGGAATGTCTCTGATAGTCGCATAGTGGAGTTATGTCACAGGTGTCATAATGTAATAATTCTAAAAGCATTTATAATTCTGATGTTATGAGTACTGGATTTAATGAGGCAAAGATTTTATGTGGCCATTCTGAGGAACTGTCAAAAATGATCAAATTTGTCTAAACTGAAAAATCTTAAGGAATCTGCCAAAAACCTAATAAAACTTAAGTCATTGAGTCCACTGTGATAAAATACGTAGTTTGTAGCATTATTGCTCGTAACTGGCACTCCATGAGATAAGACAAAATAAATTTAGAAAATCAATTAAAAATTGTGGCAGTTGTAGTTTGATAAGAGTGCTTCATATGGTGCCTAAAGGCAGATTGCCTTTTGATATGTGAAGGGAGAAAATATTGTATCTCACCCCTGCCTTCTTTGGTTCCTATTGCCAGTCAATGCCCCTATTATCTCTGGTGCTTGTCAATATTTTATCTTTCACTCCTAACTTCTTTCCTGCTCTCCCTCTCTTTCAGCGGTTACTTCAGTTCATCCCTCCAACACTCCCAGTAATAATCAAATCCTAAGGTCTCTGTTTTTTCCTTGTTATCTATATACCTGTTCCAACTGCTTCAAATTAAGGATAACTCAGTACATGGACAAACAAATGATGAATGGTGGAAAATCAGGTACTTATTACACAGACAGTTTTAAAACTACTTTTTCAGGAAAACTACTTTGCTACAGGACATGATAACAGCATAACCTCAACCTAATTGGTTTGGTTAAAATCTCTGAATTGAAGTTTGGATCTTTTTGTTATGCTAGCCTTGAGCACTCATGGCACACCGCCTCAGAACCATAACCTCAAACTTTTCGGCTACCGTCGAAGAGTTATTAAACAACAACAGTAACAATAAGCAGCAACAAGAAGCGGGGGATAGCCCCACACCACAATACATATGTGCATACATGCTGTACACACACAAACATTATTGCTGACTTCCAAAAACAGAAAGCAAACGTATTACATCACATTTGATATTAAAGATGTGTGTGTTTTAGTTCTCACTAGAGTATACTCCAGAAAGCTGTAAATTGAATTTAAAGTATTTTCTTGCTAATTTAATTAAAATCTTGAGCTGCAGATATCAGATAAAATTTCATTGCCACTTTCTGAACCAGAGTCAAAGACTACTCTGTAAGAATCTATTTTATTGCTTGTATGATAAACAGCATCAGCTCAAGTACAACACATTTCGTGTCTTAAAAAGTAATTGCAAATGCTGATGTATGTAAAAAAAAGTTTCTTTCTAGTGTTACACAATTTGCTCAACAAATACTTGCACATGACATAGTATTTATGAAAGAGCAATTAATTATCTAAATTTAATTTCTCTACACAGCGACATAAAACTACTCGACCATGACAATTAGTCCCGCGGGAGAAAACTACCATTATGTTGTCCTTGACCACCATGTGCAACTGGTGTGGCACACCACAGCACCAGACATAATACTGTGGCACAGACAGCCAGCGTATAGATGTGAACTGAAGATGTACAAATATAACTTCACATAGTTTGCCCGATACAGCTTGAGCTATTGGGAAAGTCGTGTTGTATACAGAATACCAAATACAACTAATGTATCTGTTAGGAAGTAAAAAAACTGTGGCTGTGGGAAGGAAAGTGTCAGCGCGATAAGGAAATACAAGCCTCACTCGCAATGCGCGAATGCCATACTATCAAAAAGTTGTTACATTATCTTCATTTCTCTGTTTTCACAACTACGTTCCTACAGACCATGTGCTATGAATTCATGTTAGGTGCAGTTAATTTCCCATCCCTTTGACATGTCTATCTACCATTAACGCCACACTTCTTCCCCTCATGGGAGGACTAGTTGCCGTAGTCGAATAGTAGAGCCCTGTTATAGTCACATGAGCTGCACAATCAATATCACAAATATTTTTGCACACAGATTGTAATGTCATCTACAATTTACCATAATAAACATCTCAGATAAGATAAAACTCTGACGAAATACGAATAGGAATACGAAAGTGAGGTTATTGCCAGAGTATACTCGGTTAAGTTTTATTCATTCATAAGGTTTTTTATTTATTTGTGAAACAGGAAAGGTGTTAAATGAATTTAGCATAGAACTAAATTATTGTACAAGTGATGGTTACTGTTGTTTATTCCATAATTTTCATTCATAGTATGAATTTTGTAAAAAGTTATTTTGCTATACAAGTTAATAGCATTATCAGTACGTAATAAAATATTTTGGTTTTTTACTTACTCAGAATTATTATGAGGAGTTCCTTCTAAATATTTGACTCAATATTTATTGCTTTTGAAATTTTATAGATGTCTAAAAAGTGTATGCAATAATCATAACTGCAGGACTTTTTTTGTTTGTAGAGATTAGTTATATGTCTGCATGTACAACCAAAACAAATTTAAATATAGTTTTTTTTATAAAATAATTTATTTTTAAATACAGTAGAAATAGAATTAGCAGGTACTAGCACATCTTCCTAAAAGTATGAAAGGTATAGATTTCAGAAATTTAAAATAATATATCAATCAGGCTATTTTAGAATACAAGTTTAGCTTTTTATTTAAACCTGCTTTCAATAGTATAAATTTTAAAATAAATTGTGTAAGCATATGCAGCTTTTATAACTGATAATACGAAAGATGTGAAATAACTGCAACATGCTACACTTAACATCCATTGAGTTTTTTTAGTGTACTGTACTTACGTTTTTGTTGCTTATACATAAACCTTGAACACAGACTTTATATTAACATCTATATTACTTTAGATATACTTATAGCAACTTTGGATCCGAACTTGATCACTTCACTAAGCACCTGATAAAAGGGTGCTTGTTCAGCCCCATGGTCGATACCCAAGTCATGGTGTTCCTGCTCATCATCTCGAAACTTCTGGATGGTTTCCAGAAGCTCTTTGTTGGCTAAGGGATCTGCCATAAGTGTACGTAGTTGCTCATTGTAGTGATCCACTATCACAGACTCCACTGCTACTGTGCATGCCATGGCAGCCTTCTGACCCAGCAAGGCTGAACCTATCACAGGCCATCAATAAGAGTTACTTAACATGTATTTCCTTTAATAAAGGTCAGTAGCTACTGTGACGAACCTTACCGTTACGTAAACAGTAAGTGCTCTTATTTGCTTCATGTGATGAGTAGTGTGATGTGCACTAGCACGTAGCACTTACTTAGCCTCTTATCATATAGTAATTTCAATTCTTTTTATTAATATTATGTTATTGTTCATAACTAGGCCAACGTAACCAAGTATAAGGATGTATACGGTGGGATCCAACAGATTAATTGGGGATGCTAATAAAGAAATCAACAATGTAAATTTTTTCAAAATTTTAATTTTATCAGTTAAAGCAAGATGAAAGTAGTACATTTTACGGGTCAATTTTATCTGATTTATATCGTGTTTGAACTAATTTTAAAGCTAATTAATTTCAACCAACTTTTCTAAGTAACTTTTTCTTACATTTTGTCTTGTTTGGATTTTTAAAATTTTCAAGTAGACTCTGAGCTAGCCTGTGCTGGGATGGATTTATCTGGCAGGCAGTTCAGAGTTCACTCGCTTAGAGGCACGTACAGAGGTATGCTAGAATGCAGGGAGAGCTGCAGGTCGCTACTCGAGCGACATGGGTGGTAGTGTCATGTGCAACAGAAATCCTAAAAGGTCGTGATCCGTGACAGATTGATGATGCAGCACATCCCCAATTAATAAACTAATGAATGTTTAGCTGGGATTGTGGAGTAAAACACTTTGCAAATTAGTCAGTAACCATGTTACATACTTTTCTTCAATATTAAATGTAAACTGACCAGCTTTTCAACCAACTTGGGTCCCGGTGTATCCTTCCGCCATTTGGCCGAGTAAGTCTGACTGTCCGTCCAGGAAGATATCAGACGGGGTGTCATGGCGAGGCGAGGAGGAAGTGTAAGGGAGTGCTGGCGCTGGGAAGTGAAGCCTCCGAAATAGCTCTGACTAAAACTTCATTATATTGCTTTCTTTTGTTTTTAGTAGCACTAGGTGTAACAAGGTGTTGCACTATATGTAACCATATAGCCATCCTCCTGAATGGAGTAGGTATCAAGTACTAAAGTTGATAAATCGCAGTACAGTGCTACTATATTCTTTGTGTGGAATTTCTTGGGCAGACACTCAGTAATATTGTGAATAATTGCAAACTGCTGTAGGTATACTAGAGCGTAGCTGGTTTGGCGAAATGTCGCTTGTCCCGTCTTCTGTTATATTTAGTTTTGTTGTGTTATCTTGACTGTTTGCCATGGGAAACTAGTATCATGAAGCACTGATCATAGCTACAAATAAATAGCTGTATAGCAGATACGTATTTGTATTTTTTTTTGTATCGTCGTACTGTAAGCAATATCATTCAGTATTAACAACAGCAGAAGAGTTACGCCATCACGCATACAACAAAACCATGGCAAACAATAAACCCCAACACCCATACACCCCGTTACAGTAGTAACAGGATATGCAGAGTTGTGTAGGTGATTAGCAATGACTGAGCCAACAAAATATACTCTGAATAAAAACTTATATGTTGCAAAACATGGCATTTTGCTGTGTAAATTGTAGGTTAAAAATATACAGTACTAGCTACCAATCATAGATTTGCCCAAGTGGAATTTTTGAAGGAAAAACTACAATAGCTTATTGTGTTAATGAGATATTGAGGACATGGCAAAAACAAATTTTATGACTTTTCACTATAATACTTGATGGATGATAGAATGAATAAACATCCTTGTTTTATGAGAATGACATTAGTATACATTAGCAACAATCCTTTTTAATGTTAGTAAACAAAAAATAGTTGAACAAAAACGGAAATGTCCAAGATGACTAAACGCAGTATTGTAGTTAATTAAAAATAACGTAACACTTTCACATGCTTATTTTCTTTCATTTAATATGATAGGACAATGAACTCGATGGTGGGGATTGCTTATTGAGACCAACCATGCAGTCTGAAGGCTTTACTTTGGGAAACACAAGTGATAATGCATTGGTGAACCCGTATACTAGTAGTGATTTTCCATTCCATTCTGAAAGCTCTCAAAACAAGCATCTATTTTTCCAGTTCACATAAAAGTTAAAGAAAAGTGAATGTAAACAAACCTGCACCAAGAACAAAACCAGCAATGTTCCATATAGGTGTCATTACAGTTGGCCTGACTCTGTACTTGTGTATCAGCTCTTCAAATTTTGCCTTGTGCACCTTTTCTTGTTCCCACATGTGTTGAATCTCTGAAGCAATGGATGTGTTACCTGCAAAGGAGATTTCAGCTTCAGATCACGGAAGCAGTTAAAAATAAATTGTAATGTAGTACTATTTAATTTTAAATGGTATCTAGTATTCATCTTCACAAAAAATACACCTAGAATAAATATGCAAGAGCATTTAAACTCTATGTAGGGGCTTACAAGATAATCTTCCTTTTTATATGTGTATGTGCTCCTTTTTGTGCATTATGTGCATGCTTGCTTATGTTCTCCTCTGAAAATATAAGGGCCAGTGAAATTAATTTTCACACATTTCTTTACCAGGGGCGATATTTAAGATTTTTCTTGGGGGGGGGGGGGGTGCAAAATTTTTTTGGCGCCAGTGACTTTGTTGCATCTTTTTTATTAATTAAACATGTATAAATTAAAAATTTCAATAATAAAATTTCAGTTTTATATACTTACGTTAGTATCATTTAATTAACAAAATACACAAAAAAAATTTTATACACTTTTCCTTCTAATTCCAGAGGGGGCATCCCCCCCCCCCCACCCTTCCACTTCTAAGTGATGCCCCTGTTCTTTACAACAGCACTACTTTGGTATGGTCCCCTAGAGTTTTTAAAACTGCTGGATGCTAATTTTGAAAATTATGGCCTTAAAAAAATGTTTATCTGTGTCTTAAATTAAGAGCTACTAAACTGAGTTAAACAAAAAAGGTTATGTTGGTAATACACAACAATATTGATCAAAATTCACACACTTATTTTCATGTTAGTGTTAATTTTGGAATATAGTACCACCTGAATAAATGACGTTTATGCAGCTTGTTTCAGGGACTACTAAGCCAATTTACTACTACAGTAGAACCCTGTT
This sequence comes from Medauroidea extradentata, assembly GCA_003012365.1. Lineage (NCBI taxonomy): Eukaryota > Metazoa > Arthropoda > Insecta > Phasmatodea > Phasmatidae > Medauroidea > Medauroidea extradentata. The sequence continues at coordinate 18,762 of PNEQ01130594.1, read as the reverse complement.
ATAACATTTCTGGATATAACATTTTCCTGCATTTAACATCACTTTTCTTGGGTCCCAAGATTTTTACATAAAGCATAATGCGTTCAATTCCTGCTTATAACAACACTTGTATTTTCATTTCTTGCTTATAACATCACTTTTTTTCTGAGATATTAACCACAACTCTGGTAAAATTTTTCTTAACTGTATTAATTTAGATAAAATAACTAAGCTGTAGACTAAAAACAACAGTAAAAACAAATTAATGTCTGAGAAAGTATCATAAGTGTACATTACAGTCATATTAAAGACTGTGATCCTGAAGATGACAATCGTGAACTTTCGAAGACAAGTGGGAAAGCCTCAATTATACACATAATGTATGTATTAATCATGTTTCTGATGACACAGTAACTATAGCTGCATTTAATCTCATTACAGGCTTACTTACTGTACATAAACTATCAAATTTCAAGTTACTTTTGAGTAATATCCATTTATTGGTTTAAAAATATTGATTCCTGCTTATAACATTTTCTTGCATATAACACTTTTTTTCACAGGTCCCTTGAAAAATGTTATAACAGGGTTCTACTGTATACCTATCTGAAGGACCTGAATTTGAACACGGTACTCCTTGCACTGCAGGGCGGAACACATCTGACTACCCTATAGGGTTGTCATTAATGTAAAGAGAAATATTTCACATTGTGACCTATATTCTTTTTTTCTGAAAGGGAATACCACACATTTGTTACTAGGGCTATTAGAAATTTCATGCAGTTTTTCACGGACGTAAGACATTTTTACCAACGAGTATACTTGTCAGTTTTTACAATAGAATTGCATGAAAGAGTCAGTATTAGTGAAGTACCTAATATTCTAAGTTAAATCATATTGGAGGAAGTACAATTACACGACACAAAATTTAGCAATCAAGTAACGAGGTTGGTAATATAATTTTATATGTTTTCAAACATTTGGATCTTAATTAATACTACCTTTCTTGTGTAGAAAACAAAAAAAATTTCTACAGCCCCTTTTACATGATGCAAGAAACATGCAAAACTCGAGTGACAGTCAATCTCTTTTATCACGTTTTGTATATGAATTTTACTGGCAAGTCAGATCTCATGTGCGTCACACTAGTCATGTGACAAACTGTACACCATCCATAGAACTACAGGTACAATAAACTCCCAATCCTCCATGTTGATTAGTGTCAGGGTAACACACAGATTTATTCTGGAAATACTGATAGTCCAAAAATAGCCCACGTGAAAAAAAATATATAATTCACTTTAAAACTCTCGCCTATAGCACAATCTTTTTCTCAAAATAAGAACAAAAATGTCTGGGATGCACCGTAACACGAGAAAAAAATGGTGTTGAAATCTCATTAATCCATTCTTGTGTGTTGCCTTAGTTGACATTCTTATCAAAAAGGTTTTTATTACAAATATATAAAAAATATATATATATATATTTTTTTTGCAGTGTTACACACAAAATGCCGCATAGATAATCAGAAAGCTGATTAATTGGTGCATGGATAATCTGGAATTTACTGTAAATCTTAATATTAGCTGTGTGAAGAAGCATCTAGTTTAACATATAACCTTCATTAAAACTTTTCCTTAACATGTACAAGCAGAATTATTAACAGTGATTTAGAAAAGTCTGAAACCAACAATTTTTTTTTTCAGCTTGGTGATGATACGTTAGTAAATTGAGCAGACTCTATGTATTCTCCAGTCTGCTGCTCGGATAGAAAACAATGAATAATATCTGTGTGAAATGTATACTTATGGGATTTTATTAATCTCCTTACATGAAAGTTTGCATGATAAGTCTGAACAAAACTAAAAGTGGCATTGTTTAAATGTTTAACTATGAACAGCCCATTTTGTCAGTTTTGAAGACAAACCACCTGTCTTAGAAAAGACATAATGCTACATCGTATGACAATTACTGTACTAACTAACCAAAGTTTCTCATCCTGCTATTGCAGTGATGAACGGGTACCCTACCATATTCGATTATAGAAAACATAATAACATACACTAAAACTAACCCAGCACTGCCATTTGCCCTGCATATATCCTGTCAGCACCCAGTTCTCCTGCATGGTCTACTCGGATGATTGAATGCACTTCAGAATTTGCGCTCAACATCCGAAGTCCAAACCGCGCAGGTATCTTGCTGATCAAACTTGGAGAGAACATCTTCTACTGTAAACAAAAAATAAGGTTAGACTGTGATTTCTGTTGCAGGAATTTGTGCAGAAAAATGCCTTAATGGCGGAAAGTGCATTCAGAAAGATACATGTGAATGTCCAAAAGGATACTATGGATTACGATGTGAATTTTGTAAGTTGCACTACAAATAATTTTAACTGTACAGGTACTTGAATAATAACATTTTACTAAAGAGGTAAACCACAGGATTCAATAGCTCAACTTAAAAATTGGTGAAAAAAATACTCCTTAAATATGTACATTTTCTTTCTGGTCCATAATTATTTATGGACTCTGCACTTTCAAGTGCAGCAGTTGGTGGCCCTTGCATTGCCTTTATTTTTCTTTTTTGGTACTTACTTTGCTACTTCCAAGAAAAATCACCATTTATAGTAGGAGTGACGAAAGCAAGAAGTTTGCTTCTTAAGCTTTGTATTGAGCAATAGGTGTTTGTTTGGTATTTCTGCCAGTTTGATAGCTGCAAAACAGGTTGCTTAAGAACATGAATACACTACTACATTTTAAAATATTAAAAGGGGCTATAACATTGAGAATACGAACGTAACTGTATTTACCTCAATTTGACAGTGAAAAAATAAAGTCCGTAAAATGTGTGTTAAATATATTATGATCCAAAAAAGGTGCATTTTACATTTAAAAATGTTTTTTCTTTTATATTTTTGTTTACCCAAGGGAGTTAAGAATTTAAGGTTTTTATTAAGGTTTCTGCCGTAAAGTGCTGTTTTTTTTCCTTGTGTATTTTTAATGCATTATTACAATAAAAAAACCTTAACAAAGATTCTTTAGTAGTTATAATATGCATTACAGACATTCTAAAAATTTTCACTGAAAATTTTGGTGACTTTATATAAACTGTCAAATCTGGGAACACAGACTATCAAATATAGGAATTTTGGATTTTTGACTGTTAGATCAATGGTTATTTACACTGCGTATTTTAAAAATCGATAAAAAACTACTAACACAATTTTATTTGTACATGTTTCTCTTTTTAACAAGAAATTTCCTTAACATATTGAATACCAGGTGGTTTACCTTAAATATAAGGTTTAAAAAATTGTATAACAACAATGAAACTTAAATTAATATTGTTTGACATTCAGTATTTAAAATATAGTAAAAACATAACTGTACTATTTGCTAATATTAATTTACAGTCAAGATTTGAGTAACTTGATCAGAATGCATAGTGAGCAGAACATTTTAAGTAACAGACAGTGTGAAATATGTGAATAAAATTTGTTAATGGAGATAATGACACAATACTATATTTCAATTAAGGTAGCAGTAGTGTTATTTAAGGACAAGGAAAGGTGGTTCTGGTTTGCTTCCTTCCTTTTCACAGTAGTTGTAACAGTGCAATATTATAGATTGTGCCATACTGACATATGCCTGGTCTTGCAGCCAAGTGTATAGTGCCGTGCCTGAATGGGGGACGATGCAGAGGTGTAAACAAGTGCCGGTGCCCTGCTGGACTTCGTGGGGACCACTGTGAGATTGGTCGGCGTGTCCCACAAAGGAGTCTCTGTTCCAGGCCATGTCATCATGGGACATGCCAAGCCGACAACACTTGTCTGTGCGATGATGGCTGGTTTGGACGTCTATGTCACCAGAGTGAGTTATTGTGCTTTAAGTCATTAAATAATTGAATATTAGAATTTTTTGAAGCCAAAATTTGTTTTATGTAGGATAAGTAAATTTATTAACAAAATCAAATTGAGCTCTAGATTGAAATACATTTTTATTTAAAGCTCTTGAAAATTGGAATATAGTAGATTTTTTTAGAGAATATTAGGTCTGTGTATTGTGTAATAATCTATATTATTTATTATTGGTACTATTTTGGAAGTTCAGAAAGTTATTGTGTTATGCTCGTATGTATGTACCATCCTGCCTTAAATGGTACGAGCCATTAAAAAAAATAATTGGATGTTGACTGTCCTTGTTTAGTTAATTCATTTTGCAAAGAAACTTCCTTTTTAAATAAATAAATAAAAAGAAACTTTACTTCAGTTGAAGTATGGTATAACGTGAGAATAAAAACAGTGCAATAATTATCAGGTAAAGCATTTGTCTGTATGCAATCTTTAGTCTGTTATATTAGACTAAAATTTATACTAAGTCAAACATTTCTGGAACTAAAATTTGAAAATATTACTTTCAGTTAAAAGTCTGTCCAAATAAAATGCAACTAAACTCAAACTACAAAACAGGTGGATCAGTCTGTCTAGGTCAGCCCAACAGAGCTTAGACCCATCATGGTGACGTAGTTTTAGTGGTGTGCAGTCGACACTACATCATTTTTTGCCTGCAGTCTCCAGGGTATATGATCAGCGAATTCTTCTTGACATGACGTGCTGTGCCTGGCTACGCATAGTGGGTACTGAGAATGTTAACTTGGTCGAAATTATTGTTACAGTTAAAAGATGAAAAGAAAGCCCTGGATTTTCTTGTGTTGCTTTATTTACGATGCTGTACCACATAACAAAACAAACACTGTTCCTCCAGTGACCATAATTTTTCAAGGTTAAAAGTCTTGGAAGAAAAAACTGACACATATAGCAACACCGAAGAAGACATACGAAAACACTGCACAACAAAAAACTCTCACTGCGTATCTCTTAAGAAGAGAGGTGTCTCAACACCTACCTAGACACAGTCTTCACAGGCAAGCAAAGCAAATGTAGATGGAAGGTTTAAATGCCCAAAAGTTCACCAATTACAACGTTAAAAGAAAGTGAAGGCCCGGGTGCTACTCATGCATGTTAAATTTGCTACTCCAGAGATCACATATTCTTCTTACTTGGGCAGCAACCCCTAAGCACATCCATTCTGATCTATGGCATGATATTTTCTCAAAGATGAAGATTTATAGTTCACTCGACCCTGAAGACCTACTGCACAGTTACCACCCAAGTCAAGTCACAAGCATCCAAACTGCAGAAATCTTTTGAAGCCTCTCTCCCACTGTCCACATCGTGGTGGGTAGATTACAAGGTGGAACAGTGTGCATGTTCCCCCTCCACTTTCTCTGCTACCTCCCCTTCTTTGTGACATCCTGCGAGTTGCAAGGAATATTCACGGAATTACATCGAGCGCTCAAAAAAGTTTGTACTAAACTCGTCAGCATTCAAAACCCATCCAATCAATTTACTTCAAAATTTTTGCATCGTATTTGTGAACTGTCATGCAGATAATGTCTGTTTATTTTCATTATGTAATTGATTGATAAATGCAGGACCAAATATAGTACGCGAGAAACTTTTTATTTTTTCGAGATAGATGGGAGTAGCAGCGGACGAAAGAAAGATTAAACTCAAAATTTAAATTTTATGCTCTCCTTGAAATGTTTGGAGATACGCTATAATTTTGGCGGCAGATAAAAGACAGAACATTTCAAACACGCACATTCGTGATCGGCGACCCTACCACAACTTGTCATTCGATTTATATATACTGGATTTGCTATGTTGATTTCAGTTGTGAATATCATATCCGTTAAAAATAACCAGCATTTGGTAGGACTTGTTACTATACATCAAATTAGATAACAATATAAAAATTAATACATATCTTTATTTCTTAGACCTACAATAGCAAACCAAAAACAGCAGAAAACCTAATCGTTAAATGTTATCACTTTTTTTTACATTACAGTACTTAGGAACAGAAGTCAATATTCTTTATACACTTCATAACTATATGAAACTACTCATTGTTAGTAGTAAACTTCTTTCACCATATTACAGAGTTGCTTGATTGATGATAATGATAAATAAAGTACGGTACATGCAATGAAATGAAACCTTAAAGAAATGTGTTTACAGACTATCCTCATGTCTGCAAAATTTGTTCAGAATGATAAATTACACTTGTCAATGAATTAAGTTACGCTTTTCTATTTCCCATTCAATTTGTACACTTATAAAAATTAAAACTAAAATTAAAGTTTAGTAATTGGATGTGACTGTGTTGTTTTACTACAGTTAATAATTTTTTTTCCACTCAACGTAACAAATGTGTCTTCACGTGCTTTCTCATTTTAGATCCATGGACTTTTGATAATAAATCAAACTGATGGCTTTTCGTACAATTAAAATAAAAGAATGTTTTCATCACCTAGGTATTCATAAATTATGAGTTTCATTAAAGATCACAAATTAAAATTTAAAACCATTCTAACTAGTTTTTCAACTATAAAAATACAATTTAGTTTTGGGAAATATGTCAGTTTAGACAGTAAGTATATGATACGGTTCGTTATGACTGTGTTATTGTTGAGAACAGATGAAACTTTCAATACGATATGATGAAAATGCAATCATGTTGTCAAATAATATATTACATGTATACTTTGTATTTATTTTGCAAATCAGTTCTTCGAAAGGGTGAAATACTCTATTTGAGTTGGGATTGCGCTTGGATTGTATTAAATTCTCTCCAGCTATCTACCTTCTAATATTCCTGCCGATTTTCTATTAAATGCAGTTAGCGTATAGTTAAAAATAGAATACTTCATCATGTATAAATTCAAACAAACTACATAAACATCACTATCACACGAAGAAAATGCAGATATGAAAGTTTCGTAATGAAGGCTGTTAAGTTCTTTATTCAGATTAACTGTATGCTGTTGTGAGTCAAACTTACGTTTACATCAGTACGTAACTAGCACTGTTTTTTAACATTCTCTTTAATATTTATGGTTCTACTATTTAAAAGTCAGTTTCAAGAATAACTTTAATAAACAAGATTTAGTAAATATATTTGAGGATATTGGAAATAATGACTTGAAAACTGTTGTAGAATGAGATGAATTTGTGATTTTTCACCATTATCGGTAACATAACGAGTAAAGATACGTGAAACTAACAACAAATATCTGTTTGTTTACATACTTCCTTAAAAATTGATTTACTACTGAAATAGAAGTTATGTCAATGATTTTTGATAAATACAGTTGTACCTACTTGAATCAAAGCTATCTCCATGTTAGTTTTTATGTTGTTTTCTAGAATTATGTAAATAATATGTTCGCTTAGTATACCATCACACGACACAGGAACAAAATATGATGACAGTATAAATAATTATATCCAACAAAACAGTATTTAAATATGTACATTTCACTAACGTGATGGTATACTAACAGAACACAAATCATGCGAACATTGCCAAAGTTGACTTGGAGAGTTATAAAAAATACATGAACTATAATTTCAAGTGTACACAGTGTTTGTTCGAAGTAGTGTGATTTATTACAAAAACATGGCTGTAGCTTACCAATGTAGTGCATGATCAAACAAAACTGTAACGGAGACTGTAAAATTGTTGTACTTTAAATTAAGCGTGTCACAATGTTTCAAATACGATGAACAAAGCAACTCACAAATTTCCAAATGCATATAAAAAAAACTACGTGCATACAAATTTCTCAACAAACCCATTAAAGCCACAATCAAATTTAAAATTATCTGAACAAAGTCAACTTGCAAATCTCATAATACATTACAGTGTATTGTGCATACCTCAATAGTATAATTCCATTTGCTCTTTTATGTTCACATAAACTGTATCAAAAGTAGGCTTAGTAATAATACTAACTAATAAAACATCAAACTAATTTTTGTATTAAAAGGAGGACACATTCACAATAGCAAAGCAAAAATAAATAAATATTAAAATAAAATAAAATTGATAAATTCTATTTCAAAAAGATAAGCATCTAAAAGATAGTTTTCACGTATAGGTATAGAAATTTTCTGTTTTGCAATTTGCTTAACTGTGCTTCAATAAGTAACTTACACTAGACTCCCGATTTTACAAACCCTGGATTTTACGAAGGTAAATACTTTACGAATACACTCTCAAGACCCGTCAAAAAAATCACAAAAATAAAAAAAAATAAATAAATAAATAAAAAATAAAGCTGTTGAAAAATGTGATGGCGCACGTCAGATAGCAATGTTCAGCCGGTGAGCACTACTATGTATGTTACAGAGTTTGTCTACCCCTCATTTCTTTATAATAAAGCAAAATCTTACTCTTTATAGATAATAATACAGTGACAGCTAGAGTTACATGCTCGTCTCACGGCCGGCAGATCACTCCTCTCCCCTATGCCATTCCAAACATCAGTGTGGGAATCAACTTGCAACGCGTTTTCCGGGAAATGTCAATCTATATCCTCACCTCTTCGGCAGAAAAATGTCTTGCAGGCATCCAACTTGAAACCCTCCTCTTCCCTTGCCGTTATCAGCTCACTTTCATGTGTATACTAACGCTGATAAAGATAATCTCTAGTAATGTATGCACAACAGGGTTTTTCATTTCCAGCCTCTACCTGCACCCAACCACTGAAAATGACAATCACATGTCTTGTACGTTATTTTCCGAGTTTTGGGAGTTTTTAGTATATTCAATTTTCCTGGTGAAGTGAGAAACTTCTTGTGTTGCAATCTCCTCTAGGCTTTAGGATTTCTGGCGCAGAAGCAGTGGTCAGATCATCGACTTCATGGAATTTATCCGTGATGCAGGTGCATGTTTACCTTCGTCTGCTTAGAGTACTGTGCCGTTGGCAGAGTGTGTGTGTTTGTATGTGACTGAAAGTGAAGAGAAAGTAAGACAAAAAGAGGGGGGATGCGTTATCAGCACTACACATCAACCAGGCGAATGTTTGGAAAGTAAACATAACTGGGCAACGGGTAAGACCGGCATAAGTGACTTAGTTTGTACTCGTTGACAGCGCAGTTTTTGCATTAACTTGACTCTTGTCGTACACACAATATCTGGGCATGCTATCGTTAAAAGGGCACAAGTACTGAACATATTCCAGCACAAAGGCTTGTCTTCAAACTTCACTTGATTTTTTTTATTCATTACTTTCATTTTGCAAAGGATAGTGTACACCAGCCTCGTGGCCTCCGAAAAAAAAACTGTTGCATGCTACACTAATTTTTGTTTCTTTTGACAAGAGTCTTGTAAACGTTTTTAGGTTTATTTTTCCTCGCAATGTTACAAACATCAAGACTACATGAACATGAGCAAGCATCCATGATTGGTGTTTTAAATTTTTTGTGACATGGATTGGTCGTGTCGATCGTTCGTAGGTGTTGTTTTAATCGGAAGACTTCTATCTATCGATATAAATGTAAACTTAACTTATTATTTGCCATTTTTCTTGTGAACAATACGGATGTCAGACTACGTGTTCGCGAGACGATACTTGGTGCTCTGTGTTCTCTTCTTCTCTCTTTTTTTTTCTCCAGGACATGGGTTGGCCATATTACCATTAAGGGGTACCCTTTTAATTGGATGACGTCTGTCTTGTGATATAAATTTATGTTTTAATGATAATTTGTCTTACTTTCCCGCAAAACGCTACGAAAATCGGGACCCTGTTGGACATAATTTGCAGAAAAATGCAATTTTAAAATTTGTTAAAAAAAAAGGGGAGGGGGGGGGAAATTGGCCTTAATTGAGTTTAGAAATGTAGCAATTTTATGAATGTTATAAATAATGGAACCGTTAGTATTCGTAAAAACAAGGGTCTGGTGTGTTTTTTTTTTTAAAAATCCTTGATTGTGGATTGCTTGGTGTTACCAGTTTTTCTCAAAAGCAGCACCATTGCTTCCATTTGCAGCATAGTGTCCTGATCAATGTCGCTCATTTTGCAAGAATAACAAAATACCTTCAGAGTTTCAAAAATCAGTATGAGCTTATGAAAATGATAGAACCTCAGTCTGTGTTGGTTCAGTGTCCGATTCCTCACTGTTGCTGTCCTGCAGAGTTTGTGCGCTGTCACACAAGACATCTATGCTTTGAATGGGTCCACACGTGGCAATGTCCTTGTCAACACTTGCATACGTGTCGAAGCCAACATTTTATGTGTCCAGCTTCTCGAACTAACGGTTGAGGTCTTCATAACATTCTTCCTGAACAACACTTTATACCAGAGAGTCACTTGAGACACCACACTTTGCAAAATAGTTTGCAACTATTGTAGGGGTCTTCCAAGCTGCAGCAATGTAGTGAACAGCTTGAAACACATTCACCTTAAGCCGTATAGTGCTGCCTTAGATTGCCACGTCCAGCAGGCACACAACTTTCCGAACAAGCATCTGCCTGTAATAGTGTTTAAAACACTTTATCACACCCGTATCCAGTGGTTGGCAAACACTAGTGGAGTTAAGGGGGTAGAATACTACTCTGACATTTCTCAAAAAACTAACATCTTGTGAATGTGCAGCATAATTGTCAAGGAAAAGTAAGAATCTTCCTACAACGAGATCCCATTTTGTAATCTAATGCCCTAAAAAATGAAGTGAAAATGTCTGCGGTCATCCAGGCACTTTTGTATGATTCATACTTAACTGGGAGCATTTTCATATTTTTAGAACACTGGCTGCAACATATCAGATCCGTCACTGTTCGCACACAACAACACCGTCTGTCTTTGGAATGTTTCTCCCCTTGACAATCTTCTCCTTTCACTGCAAGGATTCTCTCTGGCAAACAATTGTAGAAAAGATCTGTTTCATATGCGTTATAAATATCTCGAGGTTCATAACCTTCAAGAATTTTTTAAAGGTCTTCAAACCATCGATTTGTGACTTGTTCATCTACAGAAGCACTTTCACCGACACTTTTTTGAACACTAATCCATAACGCTCCCTGAACCTCAAAGACCATCCATTCAACGTCGAGAAATTCTTGACACCTAATCGCAGTGCGATTTGCATCACCTTCTCTGTAATAATTGTCCCATTAACTGGAATGTTTGAAGTTCTTGCTTGTGAATACCATTTAAACTGGACATCTTCTACTTCGTGGAAATTGGATTCTCGGCCCGTTTTTCGTTGTTTGCTTGATAAGCCATATTTACTGACCTGTGCACGTATCTCTTCATGTTTGGAGAATATTGAATTTATAGTGAAATGTGGAATTCCAAGACGTTTGACGATATTTTTCTCACTGGGATTTCTCTCCACTTCTTCAACGATCTTCAACCTCTCGTCGAGTGTTCTTACTTCTTTCAGTCGAGCCATTACTACGCTCACAATAAAAATATAAAGTTTATAATCACTGTTGAACTACCTATACAGAATTATCATCCGACCACGTGCTTTGCACAAAATGGTAAATTAAAAACAGAAACTAAGTAGGCCAAAGCGATGGTAAGATATATAAGCAAACAACTACAACAGTGACAAAGATGTTGCGATGCATTTGTAGGATTGCCAACCTCTGCAAAAGATGAAGGTCGAAGCGCAACTATCGATTATAGCAGCAGATGTTTAGATGCCATCTTGAGTTGTTCAAACAATCGATACACAAAAAATTACGGGTGCGTTCCATTATTTTGAGCGATCAATATGGAAAAACAAACATTCTGAGAACTATGCAAACTGGAATGTTTAACATTGTTTATATGGGCTTATCAACGGGACCAAAGTAGATGAACGATTGACACGTAAAAATTATACATGTAGGATCAATGCATCGAGGTTCCACTGTAATCGTTCCCTGGCTGACATAAACAAGTTTCAATACTTGGTTGAATGTCTCGGTGGAGAAGCATTACAGTTGGTTAAAAGCTTACCTACTGCATCTGTGGATTGTTCTGTTTTATGGGGATTCCTGGTGTCTCAGTACCAGAACACCAGGACATTACTTTCATTGTACATAAACATGATTCTTGATCTGCCAACATCAAACATAGAAAATGTCAAGTCGATCAGGCATTTTGTCAACATGTTCAAAGTAAACGCTAGGGGTTTGGAAGGTTTGGGATGTAAAGCAAGTATAGAAAATCCAGTGCTTGTCACAGTTCTGATGGGAAAGTTGGGTATTGAAATACCTAGATACGTTATGGACAGACTGACCATGCCAGAGGTCTCAAGAGTTGATAAGTTTCCTGCAAACCAGGGTTACCACAGTGGACAGTGCTGTTGATCTAGAAACCAAATTGATTGCTTGTCCAGTTTCTCAGAGATCCACTTTTTAACCAGTCAAACCTTTGTTGCATATTCTGAACTCCAGTTGTTGAAATCATGTGCCGCCTGCCTGCAACAAATCAATCGCAGCATTTATAAATGCTCTCAATTTACTAATGCTTCTCCTGCATTTTAATTGCCTGAGAACAGATCATGTTATGGCTACCTGCTCTTAATCTCGGACATGTTTACGATGCAACACATACTGCTCTAAGTAGATGGCAGCCCTACACCACTGAGACCCTCAGACAATGTTTCAGTTTTCAACTCTGATACTGAATAGTTTGTAGGTGTATCTGCAACCCAGGATCAAATATCAGTTTTGTTGTCTACTGTGATGGTCATTGTCTAAGGTCCTCATGACTCAACCTCATTTGATGCACTGCCTGTTGGATATTGCTACCCAGACATCATTCATCATAGAGTCTGCTGCTACTCATCTCTCTCTTCCACGTCAGAAGGACAATGAAAGTGTTTCTGGTCTTTCTTAGTATCCAGTTCAGTTGAAGAGAGCAGCAGGGTGAGTAGGCTTCAATCATTAGTCGAATTGGGTTTAGTCAAACTTTTGTGGTATCCAATGTTACAAATAATCTGCCATGATGAGCTGTATATCCATGTGTCTGCATTCAATTGGCTTCACTGCCTTTGACAGATCTAAATTTTGATAAGCTTGGGTCTGTGGACATCCTGTTGGATGCTGATGTCTATGGTCATGTTTGCAAGAATGGGAGACTAGAGTTGGGTCATCAAATGCCTATATTGTTGTATTCAGACTAGGATGGATGTTAGGTGAGTGTCCAGAATCACATGTTAACTGTTCTGACCAACTGCTAGTTCCCATCTTTGTGGGAATGAATGACTTGTCAGAGGGTCATTCCATTTTAAATCAACAAAATTTAAAATATTTAGTAGCTGCATGATTTTAGATTTTCACAGAATTTTGTAGTTTGTTGGAACATAGAGTACAAATTTTTTTTTTTTTTTTTTTTTTTTTCATTTTTAGATTTTTAGTTTAAAAAAATAGTTTATATATACGCATTAATAGATACAATTGTGTGCTAAAATTTGCCTTTTTAATGCTTTTTGTAATCGGCTGTCATTAATTATCTAATTAACCTATAAAGCCGAACTTGGCCTCATAGTAAAGCTAAAAAGATGAGGCTTTAAAGCATATATTGTTTATACAAATTCTTTCTGATTTTTGGGTTGCATAACCTCTGGAATTAGGCCAAAAAATTTGAGTTTTTTTCCGATATTCTCAATTTTTTTACGTTATGAAGGAGAACAGTACCAAAAGCGATAATTTTTATTGTAATAGACGAGTATAAGTAGTAATTGTACAAAAATTATCAACCTGTTTTTTTTTCAGTCCTTCATTATAAAAAAAATGCCTGAACTATGTAAAAATTGCCATTTTTGATGTCAAATATTTTTATGTAGGACTGGTGATAAAATTCTGAAAAAATTGTGAGGCATATTCTTTGTAGTATATATTAAAGTAATAAAAACATTGAGTTGTTTAAGTCCTTTTAGGGAAAAAAATGTTAATATTGTCGTTGTACCAGGCCACAGGCCAGGTGGAGTTGCGCCTGGTCGCGGCAGGTGATCGCCGAGTGTGTCGGTGGCAGGTGTGCACTTGTTAACGGCAGATGTGCGGTACTTGAGTGTGTGTGGCGGATCAGTGACGGCGGCAGGGCGTGTGTGAACTTGACACCGACGTGCGACACCTGCCCTCCCAGCCGCCGCGCAGCCATCTGCCAGTGCAGGACACGTGGCTTCACCGCCCCCTCCTACCAGCACATGAAGAAGGCAGTCTGGAAGCAGCAGCCGCGACGGATGGAACGAGAGAGACGTGGCGCGCTTCGGGACTCTGATTCTTCCAGCGAGAATTATGTAATGCGCGTGTGCAACTATATGGCCCATTGTTCTACTTTATTTTGCCATTTGGAACTGGCTCGCTTAAGGCCCTAGGGTATGGGGGAGTGGACCGCCCCATAAGTGTCCATGTAAGGTGTAGTTTTCTCCAGGTCCTCCCTGTTTTTCCCGATACGCAGCTGTTTCGACTCGCCAGGTGAGAGAGTGGGACGCCGGCACGAACAGACCACGACCCATTGAGCTTGATTCTTAAACATAAACATATTTCTGTACGTGATTACCGACGTCAGCATAGGTCTAATGGGATCCCGGAATGCTTCGTGAGCACTAGTTATAAGAGAAAGGATGAGTGGTGCCGAGGGCAGTGTAGTGCGTCGAGATCACCAAGGGAAGCAACAAACGAAGGACCTGTGTTAAAATTAAGTTGTGTGAGGCCAGGACTTGACACCTGTATGTAGATGTAGACCACAGCAAGAGATAAAGGAGGGGAAGAGGACAGAAATATTGGTGTATATAAATTTAAGCATTGAAATTTGTTGTAAAGTAAATAAAATAAGTTTACGAGCAGTGGACCTAACCGGTGTAAATAAATAATTACTACTTGATTTGACCATTATGTATGGTAGGTGAGAGCACTCGAGACTAAGGAAAATGTGATTGTTCATGTTGTTGTTTACATCCCCTTTGTTCTTAGAAATGCAGATGTTAAGAATTGCTGAGCACAAGGAACTGATATAATTGCTACCGACAACACTGCAAGGAAATAAAAGGAACTGAGATAACATGATTTCAAGGGAAATGTTTGGAAACAAAAAATTGTAATATTTAATGTTGTAATTTGCCGTTTCAAGCTGTAGTTCCAATAGGAATGGATAACAGCAGCTCCAGTAAAATGAGTGCTCTCAGTAGGTGAAGGGGAGTCTGAGTCGGCCATACAGTGGCATCTTATCTATGGGTGACTTCCGGCTGGGCCAGCAAGGGCGCTGGACCTTAGCTATTCTTTCTTAGCTGTTGTGATGTCGTAGAGGAAGGACGTGTGTGGGAGAGCGCCCGTGGAAGCACGTGGGCGGGATGCGAGTATAGTAGCATCGGTGCCAGGGCACATACAGTTTTGAGAAGCATGGGCCACTGGGCTTTGCAATTTAGTTACTGGTCGTAATTTGTATAAACGTAAAAGTTACAGTATAAACTTTACGGTAAGAGCCCACCGCGACCGCGTGTACAGGGTTTTGTAACAATGCTGGTAAAGTGTAATCTGAAGTTGGGATAAACATCATGCAACCTAATAGTGATATTCTCATTTATTAGTGGTAACTACCTTACTGTAAACTCGCCTGAGTGAGTAGTAGTGTCGTTCTTCTCGTCTCATGCCCACGGCGATGAGTAAGAACTTGTGTCTCTACCACTGAGACCGTGACTAGCCGAGAGCAACCCTGAACCCATTTAGTTGGCGAAGAGAGTAAACATGCGCGCCCATGGAGTAGGAACTGTAAGATGTCGGTAGCACCACACTACACTTCACCACAGGATCGCCACAGTTGCATTGTTAGCCAGCTACATCACAGCCCGCACGTCAGCGACAGCAGGAAACAATACACTGTGCTAGATCTAGAAACAAATTGAACCATCGCACACAATGAGCAGCAAGGAGTGTGTTAGGTGTGGATTACCAGCATTCCCTGATTTACTTTTCGGAGAAGTACTGCAACAGTGCTGCACATGTGTCATGGAGAACTGGAAGGGGAACCCTAGCATGAAAGTGGAGAAGCTTATCGACCACAGCCCGCCAAGGCAGGCTGAAGTATGTGACTCGCCAACATGTGACAGACAAGGGAAGGAGATGGCCACTTGTGTGACTTGTTGAACAAGCCGCCACCGCAGATGTTTGCACACCACGGAACTTGTCACGTTCGGTGAGGGTGTGTTCGCTTGCGCAATTTGTGTCTCATCGCCGCCCCCTCCCCCGCTTGAAGGTCATATGTCACAAGCTTTAAACCTACCACCCTATCACCCCTCCCCCAGTGCCTCAACGACTGTGAGTCGAGCTGTCGCAACAACCGGCCAAGAGAGTAGGGACATAATGAAACTTCTTGAGTTCTCTGGACACATGCACAAGGACCAGTTTCTGCAGCAGTGCGAAACACGGTGTTTACGTGACGGTGTAGTGTATGAGGAGTGGGTTGATCGTGCGATTAGCAACTTGCATGGTGCCGCAAAGGACTGGTGGAGAATATGGGGACATGCAACAATGAAATGGGACGAGTTCGCGCATGGCCTATGGTATCGGTTCGGGTCTGCACAGGCTATAGTAGACTGTGAAGTGCGATTTTATAGTGAACGACAAAAGGACACAGTCGACAGAGAGGTTCATAGCCACGAAAATCTAGCTGTTCCGTCGCATCTATCCAACCACGCCGCTGGAGTACGCAATAAGCAGCATAACCCCGCGTCTGCGACTGGAACTCCAACCATTTTTGGCAGAAGTAAATGGTGAAAGTGTGGAGGGATACGTTCGTCGAGCAATCGTAGCTGACAGGGCCGTCAATCGGCTGAGGGGACATCCATTACAGACACTAGGACGGGTGGATGAGGAGTGCCCCATCACCAGAAATATGCGCGATAGCGGCACACCAACGGGCCGAAAACAACAACTCGTGATCGAGGTGCCGTGGTCGGCCGACCCTGCATCCGCCCCACAACTCTCGCGGCAGGACATTCAACCGCCAGTGCCACAACTGCCCAGCTTACACGTTTCACTGGGACCGGGACTGCCCTGTTAGGAATGCCACATGTCCGCCATCGGGAAACGCCTAAGTTGGGGAGGCAGGCCAGATACTGACCTCCCCGCTGTGAATCGCCAGACGCATCTGACCATGACCAACACCGACTCAAAGCCATTTTTTGGACAGTTAACCGTCGAGGTGGATCAGTTACTCCGCATCCCGATCAAAGTCAACAACCAAAAAACTGCTGCATTAGTTGATACTGCTGCCAGCCATACATCCGTCGCATCCACTCTCGTTAATCCATCACAGATCCGACTTGGACTCTGTATGCTACAGCTGGCAACCAGAGGGAAGCACAGTGCCACACAGGGCGTAACCGACCTGACGATCAGGATACGCGACCAGACGTCTTACGTCGAAGCCTTGGTAGTGGATGGCCTACGAGAGCATGTCGTGATGGGGCAACCATGGCTGCAGCAACAAGAAGCAGTGATAGAGATCGCGGCGAAGAGGGTACACGTGGGAGCCGGGGAACGATAAACAGCACATGCTGTCGAACGGCGGCCAAATACTAACCAAGACACAATTCACCTGGGCAACCTGTACAACGAGGTCCCAGCCGAATACAGGACAGCGATGCGAGCTCTCTTGGATGAACGGAAAGATGTCTTCGCTTTCTCCAACCTACTTCAGACAACCACAGCAGCTGAGTACCCCATACTGACACCTAACCCAGACCCAGTCTGCACTGGTCCCAGAGGCTACGGGATGCATTAACAATGGATCATCCGGGAGCAAGTCGCCGAGATGCTAAAGGAGGGTGTAATTGAACCGTCCAACAGTCGATATAATGCCCGCATTGTACTCGTGCCGAAGAAGGATGGAACACTGCGCTTTTGTGCTGATTTCCGTCTGCTGAATCTGGTGACAAAGTACCCCTCCACCGCGGATCAGTGTTGTGAGGCCTTGGCAGGACTGGGTGATGGCCGAGTGTTCTCGACGTTAGACTTAAAGTCAGGTTATTGGCAAGTACCGATACGTCCAGAAGACCGTGAGAAGACAACCTTTACGATGCCAGACGGATGCTGCTTTCATTTTTGGACGATGCCCTTCGGGCTGAAGTGCGCTCCCTCAACCTTCCAGTACATGATGACGCAGGTGCTCGAGGGGTACATTGGGGAGTTCGTCGCAGCGTACCTCGACGATGTTATCGTCTGGTCCCGGACATGGGAGGAGCATGTACGCCACCTGAGTTTAGTGTTAGAACGACTGTCAGTGCACCAACTTTTCTTCTCCCCCCAGAAGTGCCACATCGGTAGAACCTCTGTCGACTTCCTGGGGCATGTGATCCGGCCGGATGGTAAACTACGCCCATCCCGAACATCTGGACAAAATTACCAACAACACAATTCCAACAACCAGGAAACAAATGCAATGGTTCATTGGATTAACGAACTGGTTGTACTACATACCCCACTTCGCCACAATCGCCCCCCACTCACTGACTTGTTGTCTGTAAAAAGAAAATATGCCTGGAACGAACGTGCCCAGAAGGCATTTGTAGAGTTGAAATCGCAGTTCACCCAGTGTCATGTGTGATGGGGCTGCTTCTCGCCGTCACGTGCTGTTGTTTATATATATTTTGGAGGTTATGTCGTTCCTGTTCGCGGCGACAGAATGTGATGCGTCTCTGCTACGTCGCCACGTTGTTATTTAGATGTTGGAGGTTGTGTGTTCCTCTTCCGGGCGGTCGAATGTAACAGGGCTGCTCCCGCTCTGTTTGACTGTCGTCTGTAGAGTTATATATGTAGTTCCTTGGCACACTGCGACACGTGTAACGGGTTTACGTGCTTTGGGTTATTGTTGTTACTGAGAGATGTAGCTTGCAGGATGACGATACCAAAAGAAACACCCCTATTTGTTTTACGA
>PNEQ01130593.1:0-34219 GCA_003012365.1 Medauroidea extradentata | reverse complement strand
CATCTTCTGGTGAGTGTCAGGATGAAGTCCTGGTATCCCATTGCACTCCTCCATTCGTCAGGGTGTAAATAATGGGGGTTGGTTTTCTTTTTATATTGTTGTTAGGAAGGACACAACGAGGGACAAGTGGACAGTTCTAGGGTTGTAACTTTGTTCGACAGTGTTCTTTGTCGTCGATAACTATTGTAGAAAAAAAAAAAAGAAGGATTTGATCTGTATGCTTCTCAGGCCATGAGATGAATAGGAGTAGATTCAATAGTTTCAGCGTGAATAACAGCAAGGTGCCCTGGCTCCCTCCATAACTGGTCTCCCGGGGTCTAGGGCATTCATCTTTAAAGAGTTAATGTGGTGTGGGTTAGGAAATGCTACGGTGTAGTGCGACAAGCCAGTTACGAATTAAGAAATTGCCTAAGTGCTATGATGTTGACTGCAAAATTATCAAACACTCCAACCCACAGCTTGGATGCATTTGATAGTTGAGGGTTATGAGATGCACAACTTTATTCATTTGTAAATTTTGTAAATAAATATACGTATGTTATAATTATTTAATTAGTCAAAATTGTTCTAGACACTTCAATCAAGTTTTGTTTTATTTTGTATTTAAAAGTATACGGTTTTATGTATCTAGAATAGCCCAAGTAAATGATTTTGGTGTCAATTAAATATGAATGCCGGCCTACCAATATCAAACTTTGGAAAAAGATGGTTACAGGAAAGATTAATTTTTTCACGCTGTAATAGCTACAGAGTGTGCAGAGGGGTAGCCACAGGGTAAACCAACCAGGGGCTAAACCAGTCCTCTTCCCCCTTAAAGGCATCCACTGCCTTTGCTTGTAGGCGGGGCTTAGATGGATGTCACGCTGTGACAAAATTTTAAACATATGTAAATAATGAAAGTATATTAATGAAACTTCAACAGATTATGCTAGTAAAAATGAATGACAAATGTATGAAATTTCAAAAGGATTTAATAAAAGGATACGATAAGCCATTGTGCCAGGAGGTCGCTGATTGGCTGGTAGTTGTTTCCATGGGGGAGAAGGGGAAGTTTTGTCGATATGCTGCGATGAGAGGCACTCTTGTTGCGTGTGCCGGACGTAAAAGACGGTGAGGCATAATTTTAATTTATTGTTGAATATAGGGACACTTGTTGCGTACGTTGGACGTGAAAGACGTTGGCGAGGCATCCTTTTTATCTATTATTGAATGTAGATATGCCTACGTAAAGTGATGACTCACAAATTTAAGAAGTTGGTGCGAAATCACTTTTACTGTTGGAGCTATAAAACTATTGATCAGTAGAATCTTTAGTTTTATCTTCCTTCCCATAAAGAAGTTTGTCAGTAATATCGACTCCTGTACTCTGGCGCATCGGGTCCAAAACCCTATGTCGCCTATAAATACAATAAATTGCTTCTTTATTTGACCTCCCGCCAGTGTAATAATAGCTTTATCCTTGAACACCACCAATTGCAGTGCAGGCATCTATGAAAAGCAACGAATAAGGAACGAACAGAAACGTTGCATGTTTATCTTTACTAATTTACTTTTATCTGAGCTACAAATATCTAAAGATTTCAAGGATAAAAGACTGAACAAAAATGGTATATTTCCTTGGAGAATTTTATGTATTATTAATTCCACAAAAATTACATGGAAGGATGTATAGGCTGGATATGGGTTGTGTTTACGAAGTGGTATCTTTTAATGTTCTGTAAAAATTTGGAAATTTAAACTGAGACAGTTTTTAATTTGCAGGAAAAGTTTAAATTTGTTTACAAGAATTTCTTTGTTGTTGTGGATATTTTTATTTTAACATTATTGTTCTGTTTACAAGGTTACTGATGTGGCTGATGCTATGATACTGAAGCGTTTGTTTACTGAACTGTTTCATCGTGGAGGTGTTGTCGTAGCAACTAGCAACAGGCCTCCAGATGAACTTTATAAGAATGGTCTTCAGAGATCAAATTTTGTTCCATTTATTAAAATTTTGAAAGACCACTGTGAAGTTGTTTCCTTGGATTCTGGGGTCGATTACAGAGTGAAATCTATCAAGGGACGAGGCCACTGGTACTTTGTGTGGGTATTTTTTTATTCACCTTACTATTGCATACACATTTTATTGCTTAAAACATTTAAATTATATTTTTTCTATCTTTTTCAGAAAAGTCAACTCTAATGCTGATAAAGAAATTGATACAATATTTAAATACTTATGTTCGCAAGAAAATGACATTGTTCGACCCCGTGTTTTAAGGATTAAAAGTCGTGATGTTCATTTTAACAAAACATGTGGTCAAGTAATGGATACAACATTTGAGGAGTTGTGTAATAGGGTAAGTGTTTATTACTAATGACAAATTTTTGGCAGTTTTGAATTAAATATGTTCTAAGTTTGTCTTTGGAATTGGGTTATATATAAATGTGCTATTCATAATTCATACTTTTTAAAATGAATCACTCCAGTTTATCACTCAACTTATTGTGTTAGTGTCTGTATTCTTTTTCTATAAGGGCACTGTCAGACGGAGCTACTTGTGTGGCGCCACACGGTCGTACGTAATATTGGGTAGCCGTGTACAGACGGTGTCGCGCCACTTGACTTGTGGGTGGCCCGGCATGGTCGACCCTCAGCGACTCAGCAAGCGACACTTGAGTAGCGCGACTCCAGTCAGTACATGGTATTGAATCAGTACAGTCACACGTGAGAGCGTCTGTGCATCCACTTTGCCACGGAGGGCCATGGACTTGATGTAGAAAGATTCATTTATGAGATAGAAAAGCGTCCAGCAATTTGGGATTTGACCACTGATGAATATGGTAATCGAGACTTAAAAACAGGCATGGGAAGAATTGGTGTTACTGTTCATAGACAATGAAGATGCATCAAATTCTGAAAATAAAGAGTTTGATAAGTGCATGATTCTATAATTTGTGATATATTGTAAATATAATTTACACAATTATAAAGTCATTTTTATATTGAGTTTCTTGTGCTGAATTGTGAAAAATAGTGCAAAGTGAACTGAAAAAAATCAGCATTGGTACCGACAGATATTTATAGATAATTTATAACTCAAAACGTATCGGAAAGGTACGTTAATCAACGTACTGTTAAACCAGTTGCTTATATCCACAAATGTCAAACAGTTCCCAACACTTGCAATGTTGTTTGTCATATGCCTATAACTCTTTTAAGAAATAGTTCCTGTTGTATGTCCAAAAGCGAATCTTTTGCTAAGATTCGTGTCCTGTGTATCTTATTGTACTGCCATGGAAGTTCCCCCTTGTTGTTCAAAAAGTAACTTGCAAAATGTTCTCGCATTTCCAAAGTAGTAAGGTTGCCCCTACTGGAGGTGTCTCGATCAAAGATTTGAAGTTGTGGCGTAGTCATAGTATTTTCAAATTGATAGCTATATTTTATTCTTACAAAATTATGCAATTCGCAACAGGTCTATACTATATCAATAGCGAATCCAATGTCGACAGACGGAAATTAAATATTTTCTTCTTTTCTGTGAGAGGTATCTCACCATATGGTCTAAGTACATTTTCTGACAGGGCAAAAGCTTAGTCACCAGCGAACATGTACGGTACGTTCACATTGACTGTTTCTGTTATGTACGAAGGGGCAGGATGGGTAATGTATTGTTCAGCAGTCGTTCATATATCAGTGTGTGCTTGAATACAGAAGAATCACTATACTTTCCATTAGACCTTACATCAATGTCCTAAACAAGTAATCTGCGTCACAAATAACTAGTAAAACAAATGAGAAATACTTCTTGTAGTTAAGGTATAGTGAACCAATTTCTTTTGGCTTTACAACATGTAAGGTACCTGTACGGAATATGGCCTGTTTAAGATTCACAAATCATGTGTACCTAAGTCATTAATTATATTACTAATATAACACATGGATGACACAATACAGATATTTATGGATGGTGTACGTTCATACTGGAGAATAGCGTGTATTGAACCCACATCGATTTCAGCATTACCACACAATGGCGATTAGTGGGCCGTATTGAGAACTGGGCCATATTCGGTACAGGTACCTTATGTGTTTCCCGTCAGCTGTATCAATATAGTGGGAGAAGTTTGCCCTGCTCTTAAAACAATCTGCAATTTGCAGCCAGTTTCCTTCCGTGGGTTGTGATATGCATATGTCTTTCATCATTTTCCAAATCGCATCACAAACATCTCGGATGATGTAACCAATAGTAGACCTTCCGAGAGCAAACTTGTAGTGGAGATCTGTGATGCTGCAGCCAGTTGCCAAATACCTAGAACAAAAATTATAATGCAGGAATGCATGACCACGTTTGACAATGTTTTACAATTTACCTTCCTGTTTCTACAAACAGTGCTTTGTTAGGTACTACATAGCAAACGTGTGAAATGTAGAAAATTTGTAGACTAGTTACAATTTTTGATAACAAATCATAACAATAAGATCGAAATAAAGAAACATTTATTTTAAGACCACTTATTTTCCATAAGGTACACTCAAAATTAAAACATGTTTTGATCATTAGTTAGGACCGCCGATTTTCGTGGAAAGAATTATGCTTAGTTTCTTCCAGTACCTTGGATGCATGTCTGCTAATCTGCTTCATGACTTTTGGCAGCTTGTCTTTGTAAAGAGACGGGTCTATCAAACAAATATCTGAATATTCTCGGTTTGGTGTGAAAAGAAAAATAATGGATGTCGTTGAAGCTGAACTCAGAACATTCACTCAGCCACTTGCTTTTCAGTCCATTCCCACACACTGTCAACAGTCTGCTGTCACTGTTTCCACCAACCCTTATCAAACACAACAGTATAAGGGGAATAAGAACAGCAGTACTATACAGCAATTAGGTTTCCAGCCAGTTCAGCATGTTAGCCACTACAGGGGAGATAGCATACACACCACCCACTGGAGGACTTCACACATTTATAAGCTCACAATCAGGCCAGAAACATACTGAACTGAACTATCCACTAGACTTCAGTCAACCCAACATATATGTCACCGGACAAGTATCTCAAATACCAGCTGCAAGCCAAAGCACATTTACGAAATACCATTTTCACAATCCTCATGCTCGTCCAACTCGACAGCCAGCAATGTCTCTAACATTGACCTTTTTCAGTAAATAACAGTTATCATGACCTTATGTCAGTTGTATTGTTTAATGGTGAATGATGTATGTTACCTGGTTTTAAAAAGGTGGACAAACTAAGTATCACATTCCTTATTATAAGACAAGATAAATGAGTTATTCAAATATACTTGTGCGAGTTGTAACACTGTATATACGTGATGTATTAATTTTAATGTTCTGTTTATAAATATTTTTATACATTGCCAAAGCTGTAAATAACAAGGCAAATAAATTTGTACTTACCATAGAGTAATGAATAATTTTTCTTCAAGTGGAATAGCTGCTCTCATAACAGTCTCCTTCCGAGTTAGGTGTTCTGTTATCACACCTAGCAGTTCATGAAATGACGTGATAGACATTCTACAAAAATTGAAAAAATTTACTGTATTGTCTCTAAGACGTGGGATAAAATGTATAAAATAAACTAGTCTATGTTTTCTCCCGGATAGCAGGATGTATCCAGATTCTTTTTCTACTCTTCCTTTTTTTTTTTTTCACACACACCAAGTATGTGATTGCTGCTACTTCTTCAGTGTCCATTTTGATATTAAAACACGTATCTGTGGCCACACAAAGTCGCGAGCCAAGTGGCTATGCAACCAAGTCGCGCCACACGAGTGGCGCGACACAAGTAGCTCCGCCTGACAGAGCCCTAATTATTAACTTTTACTTTCAAAATGCAATTCCTAGGCAGCTAATAGCGATGCCAGTCTTTGTGGAGGCATTGTCTCAATGTTACCATAAACAATTTTAAGAAAGAAATTGCAACATGAAGGGTTGAAGGAGGGTCAAAGGGGGAAGAAGAAGCAAACAGTGACAAAAGTAGTCCTTTTAGAAGTATTTACTCTACACAGACATGACATGCAGGGTGCAATTTAGTTATTGCTTCATTTGATACAAAGGTATGCAAGACCTGTTGCCGCCTACAAAGTCATCACATTCTAACTTGTAAGTCGTGTAAGAGAAAAGCAAAATTACACCTGCTTTTGCGAACTGTGAGGCATAGCAGTGTGTGAAAGCTTCAAAATCTTATGCTTTCACCTAACAATCCCTAATGGTTATCAGAAAATGCTTGCTAGTTGGTGGAGGTAAGCATGTATATTGTAAATATCTACTGGTGCAATTTAAACTTTAGTATAGCAAAAACACTTCAATGTTATTGCAGCCTTACCTGGACTCCTTGACTTGCAGATGCAGTAGGTTAACACTAGTACAATAAATTAATTTGTCTTTACTATGCACTGGATGATAAGTGATGAACACTGGACTACTTTTTGGGTATTACAAATGAAAGATGAAATTACTTCTGTCTTTTTATGTCAAATGAGTTTACAACAAAACTGCTTTCCCACCACATATTTACACAATCATTCTGATCTGAGATGGGGTTTTAAGGTTCAGAAAACAATTCTACAACAATGTCTTGCTACTTTAAATATACAAAGGCAGGGATTGAAACGTACCAATGCTCTAATGGCCTCCTGCACTGGCAGAAAATAATTTATATAGAGTTAGGTAAAGATTCTGAAACAGAGTTGATAGAAGGTACAATTGTGGACGTGGCCAGTGCAGATTTGTAACCTGCACACATTTTCTCATACAAGTTATTGCGGCAATGTCTCAGAATCACAGACTATACTGAAACTTAATGCAGTGTTCAGCAGAGTCATGCCACTAAACACTGTCCAATCAGGACAATGCATGACCTGACAATGGCCATTCCAACAAAAATGAAACAATTAGCTTTCCCAATCGTGTGAACAGAACCTTTGCCTACAACTTTTCCTAGTTAAGGGGCAGCTTGAATGTTACGGTTGTGATTCGTAGCCGTCAGGCAGTGTACGAGTGCAGAATATGAGAAGTCCGGATACAGGAGCCAGCAGGCGATAAGGAGTATCAGTCAACAAGTTATTGTGGAGCGCAGTGTTGCCGCGGTAGCGGCTGTGGCTGTAACCTTGGTGTACCTCGGCCGGCAGACACCTGTCCCTGAAACACGTATGGCCGTTCCTGGTACAGGGATAAATGAGGCGCTTTAATTATGTGGTTCCTCCAAAATGTTATAGCAATATTACAATTAATAATTTATTTTCTATTTGAAATATTTATGTATTAAATGCATAATTTTCAATCTCAATTTAAATGAGAACACAAAAACAAATATATAATAGTTCAAATCATAAAAAATTTCGGTATGTATTTGAGTAGGTTACATTGTCAATAACGATTGTATTTGAATAACGACGCGAGATAACTACACAGGCTAACCTCGCTTATGGACACTTTGTACTTGGCCGATGCCTAACAAACACTACTTCTTTGGCAATGAAGATCGTGTTTGCACATGAAAATATTATTTATGTACTTATACATTGTGATATATTACTATTTTTTACTTAAAATAATATTACTATTTCTAGAATATCAACATAATGCAATCAATGGTGACTGAAGTCAAACAGAAAGATTGTTTTGGTTTGTCACAACGAAGCCGAATGTCCAGTGTATTTTGAGAATTAGAAATTTTATAGTGATTATTTTAATATACCATAACACTTTAACGGGAATAATTATTATTTGTTTGTTATATTACTTATTTATTCAGTTACATAACTAAGGTTATTTTGCTGGGTTTCCACCTTCCCAAATACATATGCTGCGAAGAAGTTGTTTCAAGAATGTTAGGATTCCTGTTAGTTGAACGAAATTTATAAATTTTTCTTATTGCTCCCTCTTAGATCTCTTTACATTTGTCACTAAATAAAACGGAAGGTGTATGAGTGTTCCAATTAAATGTGACATACATTTCTTTAATTAAGGCTGCCATTTACCCTCCGAAAAACAAGAGTAGATGTATTTTGTCAGTTCTAGCACAAGCACACCTTTTGAGACACAAAACATTTAAACAAATTTTTGCGGGGTTTTTTATACATTTCAACAGAAGAATTTATGAATCAATTTTAAATTCAAACAGAAAATGTGAAAACAATTAGAATTAAAAAAAAAAAAAACTAAGAAATATTTTCGAAAAATTTATTTTAAAAAAAATTCTTTAATAATATAATAAGGTATTAGCAATAGTATTTGTCTATAACTAATGACATATTTCAAATTTGTACTTTTGGAAAACTCGGAATATAACTTATAACTCTTACATCTAGAACACTTTCTAGTAATATATTCTGGTAACTCAATTAACAGATTATGTATTCATATTTCTAAATTTTTTCATCCATGTTTTTGGTATAAATTTTTCTTATAAAGAACATGGTATTTTTCTAAAAGCTTAGCATTACCAATCTTTTTACACTCATATAGGTAAGATCACTTCACTTTATTTTCAACAACCAATTCCAACTACCTTTAAAAAAATTAAATTTTTTAAATTTATGTAATTGGGTTGGGTTAGCAATATTATAAGTTTTGTATTAAAATATAAGTTTTGAGTTAAAAATATTATAATTTTTTTATAATTTTGGTGTTTTATGTATATTTTTTTATGTTTTACAATAATTTTCTTTTCTAGTCCTAACTACTTTTTTTATAATTTAATGAAAATTTTTTTGTAATAAATAGAAGTTTAAAATAAGATGTGTGCTACTAACAAAATAGTTTTCTATAACAGAACTTCTTGGAAATAAAATAAAATCAACAAATGAAAGATTTGTATTAGGGTTTCTTACAAAAAATTCAAATAATAATAATAATCTTGTTGCTAATATTGGCAATATTATTTACACAAATGAAGAAGAAAAATGAAAAGAATTTAAACCAATTATAGAACCTTCTTGTGATAATTTTATAGTATTTAAAATAACAGATTTAATAGATTGTGAAGGAAAAATTAAAAACAGTAAATTTATTGTAGAAAAAGAAGCCTGCGGTGGTTTTGATAGTATTTTAAGATCTATTTTTTGAAATTTGAGTTACCAAGACACAGCGTTAAAATAAAAATTCCTTATTTATTAAATTCTGATGTACAAACAATTTATGGAGTTAAATTATTAATAACAAAATGAATATTATAAAGCAAAAATATAAAAATCATGTTGTTGTTCCTTATAAAAAAGAATAAGCAGATGTTAAATTAGACTTATTATTAGAAGAATTAACATAATTTTAAAATAATTAGCAAATGATCATTAGTATTTATTAGATTTATACATTACACAAGATTTTTCGGGTAATTTTAAAAAGAAGATGATATTAAGTACTTAACAAATAATTTTAATTTTCGCATGCATGGAGAAAAATATAAAACAAATTATAACGTAATTGGAAATAATTATAATTTTGTCGGATAAGATTGTTTAACATGGGTGATTTCTAATTCTAGAGTAAATATTTACAATACATTTATTTGACAATTACAAGTCCTGGAGTAAATGAACAACCTGGTAACCATATTATAGTTTTATTTAATTGTCCTGATAAAATATTAAAAGAAATGTTTGCTTCTGTTTTAGCTAAAATAATAGAATTTCAAGATTAGAAGCAACAATTTATAACTATGCTAATGAAAATTTTGAAGAACAAGTTTTTAATCAGATATCAGATTGTTTAAAATTAATAACAAATAATAAATATTTTGATAAAGCTCCTCTTAACAATGTTGCATTAGCAAAAATGTGGGAAAAATGAACAAATTCTTTGCAAAACGGTTGCTTTCTTGTCTATAAAAAAATATCACAATATGTTTATTGAGGAAATACAAATACTAAGAAATTAACTGGACTGCAAATAATATAAACAGAAAATAAAGAAGAAAGAAAAAAATTAGTAAAATTTTTTTCCTTTGCATTTTTTTTTTTTTTATATTTTGCCTATTAACTATACATAAATATTAGAAGAACCAGAGAATATAGTTTCTGTAAACCAAACTTCTTTTATAAAATCTGGAGAAACATATTTTTCTAAATCCCTCTGCTTATTTTCTACTATACCAGAAATTATAAATATAGAAGAATAGGGGATATTAAAAACAAATAACATTATTCCATTTGTATCTTGAAAAAGAATAAATGTTACTAACATACTTTCCCTTTACACAATAAAATTAATAAAAATAATTACTACAGTATATTTACAATCTACTACAAAAGAGAACAAGAATTTGAAAATTTAAAAATACAACATAGAAAACTAGAATATTTAGATTATACTGTTGTAAGAGATTGTAAGTACTTGTGTACACCCAGTGTGTAGTTTAGTTCGCTACACCCAGTAGCTCGCTGCTAGCTATTGGCCAGTTGCCGTGAGGCGTCAACTCAGGCGTCAACTGCGTGCTAGCCGGCCCGCCCCCAGTAGTCAGAGACATGCCCGCGGAGCATGGCGTGTTGTTAGGCAGTAGTCAGTGAGACACCTGCGAAGTAAGACATGCTGTTATGGCAGTTATTAGTTATCAGTCCGTGATGTCAGACATGTCTTGAGTCCTAGTATGGCAAGTGTGGTAAGACGTCCTCGTATATAGACGTAGGCTCGAAGTTATGAGAGCACGAGTACTAGAGTCGCATGTAGACTAGAGACCTATGCATGGGCTGCCGGCAAGCACGCATGAGTGCCCCTTGTTGTATAGTGTGTGGGACAGTAACATGTCAATAAATGAGTGAGACACACACCGTAACGTATCATGATCTTGTTAATTGTGGCACCTGACATACCCACATTCAGGCCCTCTACCATCACGGGCCTAGCGACGACATACTCAGGTGTCTGCACTGTCTAGCGCAGTGCTCATGAACCCATGTAACGCTGAAGGGCAGTTACACTGTATTATTAAAAGAAGAACAGAAAAATATTTTAGAGAAAGAACAAAAAATGAAAGAAACAGAAGAAGAATCAAACAATTATTTCAAACAAAAATTTATAGATTTTGCTACTAATGAAATTATAAAATATATGGTTTTGTTGTACATGATAAAAATAAATTTGCATGTGTTGGAGTTTTTGGAAAACAAAATGGAATAAAATCTGTTTATATTGTTAGTGGTCCCAATAAAATTAGATTTAAAGAAATTAAGAAAAATAAAGATAATCTTAAAAAAGAAGGATTTACTTCTATTCCGTGTACTACCCTTTGACAAGAATTAGAAATTATTTATGTTTCTCAAGAAGAATCATTTATGGAAATAAAAACCGATGGTATTTATACTTTTAACAGAAACTCTTACCCAAAAAATACTTTACTAAAAAACATTTAAAAAATTAGAAAATAAAGACACTTTGCTATATAAAGAAGATAAAGAAAAAATAGAAAATTTAAACATGAGAAATGTAACTGGGAATGTAAATTTGATTGTACAAGGTTAGAAAGTTTACAAGAAGGAATAAATATTATTATTTCCAATATTTCTCTTAAAATTTATCACAGAAAATAAAGATATATTTTAAATTCGAAAATATATGAGATTGTTATTGTTTCAATTATTGGTTGGAAAAAGAAATTGAAGATTAGAAAATGTATTTAAATAATGAGATTAAAATTAAATCAGATAAAATTTCAAAAATGACACACAAAAACAGAAATGCTAGTGATTGTCGTGAAATTTATATATATATATATATATATATATATATATATTTAAATTTAATTCCAGCACGGCGTGGTGTCCCTTCGACGACATACAGCTCAAGCCACGTTTTACATTCTTCTTGTTGACATGTCTGGTTGACAATAATATCTCTTTCTTCCTCTGTTACATGGAATGAGGCTACAAATTGTTCACATTTCTGTGACAGATCAGTAGCCGCCATTTCACTTTCCTCGACACTCTCAGACTCCAAGGCACGCACGTGGTCCGTAAATGCCATCCGTTTCAGTAACTGATGTCTTACGTCGTTTACATTTCATTGCATGAGAGTCATCCCGGTATTCAAGCTATGGCGGGATGAGTTTTGATGCTTAATTATGTTACATACAACTTTATAATGTCTTAATTCCTGGGCTTCTTTCATCCATTTTTCGGAAAGGGCTTCCTTCTCATACATGTCCTTTTTCATTCTTAGGGCCACAATATGACATCGCCTCTGAAAAGATCTTCGCTGACGATAATTTATTCTTTTGCCGGCATTGAATTTTGTTAATATGTTCATGTAGCATTCCGCCGCATTGCTTATTCGGTTTTCTAGTAACCGCGGGGCTTTATTGACCAGTTTTTCAATTAGACTACCTACTTCTTCATACAAACCAAATCTGCACTTATCTGGCAGAATGTTTGCCTCGGTCTTGTCTCCGTCACAGAAATGATGATAGAACATGTTTAGGATCACTTCGCAAATCTTTGATGAGCTTGTCAATGCTGTATGTTGCTCTGCCGCAACGCTCAATCGCAACACGTACTGTCGCTGTTAAACGTGGGGTATGGCCTGTTTCAAAAGTTTTCGTGCGTCGGAAGGGAAATTTTCGTCGGCTGCCAATGTGTGCAAATGACTGGTGTAATTTCTAATGCAGTGGTTGGCAAATTCTTGTTTCTGGACAGAACTCCCATGCGGAACACTTTGCAAAATTTGTTTGTGGACGCTGGAGTTCCCATCACCTAACAAAGTATTTGTGTCTTACACCATGCATGGATTCGCTGTTACAAAAACTTTCTAAAATGATGTCCTGCTCCATAGCTATTGACGGCTGATCTCTACCGAAGTTCTTGTAGCAAAGATGCGGATGTGACTTTATTTCAGCTGGTGCACATTCACAGATGGAGCAAAATTTATTTCTGACTAAGACACTAAGAAATAAGATATTTTCAGTCTGCTGCCCAATGCTTGTAAAATAAGAAGATATGATGTACACACTCATACATACGTACGTACATACATATGTACAGTACATGCATGCATACATACAGACATACTTAACATACATACGTACGTACGCGATGTAGAATAATTGGTGAGAGGGTTTTACGCCCCTTTAACAACGATGTTTTCAAGAGCCGATGCGGGTGGTGAAAGAACAACACAACATCCATGCCTAAGTCGGGATTCAAACCCAAGTCCTCTCGCACAGTATACCGACGCGACGCCTGACTACGCTATGGAGGCCAGTGTGATGTAGAAAAAATCGTGACTTAGTCAGTGTGATGGGATAAAAAGGGGGAGGGGGGCCTCATATTCTCTCGTTTGAATAAAAAATAAAAGATAAGAGTTATTATTTAAGATGTATGGGCTTTTATAAAGTTCCTAATAAAGACATCATTGATGTCCAGTGCCGAGGTGAGATCTATGACAGCGCAACCCTCAGAAGTGTGAATGCCTACAAGCGCACAGTATCATCACTGCAACAAAGAAAAAATAGAGGAGAGGCTCAGATTTACGTTGCCCCGGGCCTCATTTGAAATTATTGAATGATACAAATCTGGAATAGGTGGTAAACAAATGGTACATTCAGTAGAGATCACGAGTGGTTGTTGTGAGAGGTGTAGAGCTGCAAGACACAGCTGAAAAGAAAGCACATTTAACTAAGCAAAACAGTAATTAAGACAGTTGTCTAATAAATTGCAATTCATGGTCTTAAATGCACTGGTTTTAACATTTTTGTGCCTTGTTTTGGTTGTCTTTACTACCATTTAACTCTGTAGAACATGATTACAATTTTATTACTTTATAATATGACAATTTGTGTAAGAATAGGGCTGTAAATTACGCGTTTTATGATGCAATTTACATACCTAAAATTAAATTTTAAAATTCGTAGTGTTAAAATGTGTTCACATATGTTTGTACAGTGACCCAGAAGGACTGTTAATTACAGTACCATTTTTATTTGTGTATACGAGGAAAATAATTTTTGTACCTTTGGAACTTTGTAGGAGGGTAGAGTAACTATCAGGCTAATGTCTGGCTGCTGCCCCTGCTGTGACATACGGACGTAAGGTATTTTTCAATGTAAACATCTTGTGTGAGATGCATGTTGGTCACGTGCGGTGTTTGTATTGCTGTTGTGATGAGACTGTACCGGTTGACCTTGAGTACTTCTGCTCGTAACCTCTGTAGCTTATCTCCAACGATCATTTCTTATCTCTCTCACATGTGCATGCACAGTGGCTGTTGCCAGCCAGATGAAAACTTTTATGTGATAGAAGGGTACCTTGGTGCCAGCTTCTAGCACAGAGATAAAAAAAGGATCAACCAGAAGTAGCATAAAAAATAAAAGATCTGACTGCCCACATTGTTTGACATTCTTTTATAGTCCTCCACGTTACATTAATTTTCCCACTGCACGGCGGCCCTCCAGTAACTTGATACGATAGTTACGTACAAAACAGTATTTATTGTAGCCTCTTTTGCTTGTAGAAATGATAGCGTACTAATTTCTTCGCGTTTCTGTGATTTACTGATTACCCCACCTCCCCGGACGCCCCTCAATAACACGGACAAATTGTAACTCGGACAGCTTCTTCCCCCTTTTAGTCAGAGTTATCGAGGGTTTACTGTACTAAGAATCTGTTTTCCGAAAAAAAATTAATATTTGTACATTGAACATTATCCATGCCGCTAGTGGCGCAGGGTGGTGGAGGGATTAGATCTCTAGGCTTATGTAGGCAATCCAGTTTCGATCCTCAGCGGAGTAAATTCGGAATTTTTGAATGCGGGAAATGCGACGGATGTTGTTTTTGGGCGGTGGGTTTTCTCGGGGCACTCCAGTTTCTCCCAACTTTCTCATTCCATTACTTATCCACTATCCTCATCTCAAGGCTTGTTCTTTGCGCCGGAAGGGATGATAGGTCTGTCTCGTGAGTCATAGAGCCTTATCAAGCTTCACCCCAGCTTTCTCTCTACCAGAACTGTGACCCTACCTCAGCCTACTCGTCGATTTATTTCATATTATTTTTATGAATGTACATTATTAGCCCATAGCTTACCATATTTCTTAAAATTAAAGCAATAAACAGTTTCTATTTCATTCATGTAAAGAAATATGACACCATGTTGATGAACTGACCTAGGTTTGCCTAAAAAGACAGCTGATATTTGCTACAGAAAGTTGTATGTTCACTTACTTTGTTAATTTCTCTCACTGTAAAATATGTTCCTTCTAAATTGGCTTTGGTACGTTTTGATATTATAAACCGAATATCATGGAAATATTAAAAAACATCACGAGAATTTTGTTAGTGATCGTCCAGCAAGGCTTGAAAAGTACAGCTAGAGATTTTGAAAGTAAATAAATATATTTTACAGTCGACTTTTGCTATAAAATTATTTTAATAATATTCATAATGTGAATAGTTAACATCGTGAATTTATTGTGTGTTTATTTGTAATTATATCACAAAAAAACTTGAAACTACATGTAAATATATTTGCGTAGGCGTTATTCTGATGCAAAAATTATATTGATTACTCAACAGTTTCGACAAATATGTAACGTTAATCAGAAACACATACCGTAGTGCGTCTTTTCACCCTATCAGGGATCTCGATAGATAGCACATGGAGTGGCATGGTCTTTTTCGCAGTCAACCAAATTTGTAGTGCTAACACTTGCACTTTGCTAATCTTTTAACATGCCCAGTAACATTTATTTATTAAATGAAATGTCTCTCAGACCACAGTTTAGATGTTAAATCTGAAATTATAAGCTGACCAAATGTTGGTAAACTAATTAACCTGACTGTCAGTTGATAGTGCCATTCAGTTCTGCCATGTTATATTGAACTTGTAAAGATTACTTACGAATATGTGAGACTAACTGAATGAGCAGACTGATATGGTATTAAAATTCAGTAGTAGTCTCTAATGGTCATTTAAATGACAAAAGGTATCAAACGATCAACAAATACCATGAAATAACCCCAATATTCTTCAGCGTTTCAAACGGTATACAAGGCATACACCTAACATTATATGCTTGAGAGACAACATCAGTATCGAAAAAACCTAATTCCAGTTTTGATGTAGATATACCCTTACTGTACAACTAACAAACATTATTTTGTAACTTTCTACAAGCACGCGCAGTGGCCCCCAAAAATGATTTTGAATATTTACTGGTTCTATGTCTTGGTATCAGTGAAACGATATTTGATTTTGAACGGGTACTGATGTGACGGGACTGAAGGAAGTTAAATTTATCAGCTAAATATTTTGGACTTTTAATATGAAGTACTTTTCTAAGTAGTAGCAGGCTATGCAGTTTGCGCCTATTTTAAAGTCGTAGCCATGATAGCTTGTCGCGTGATTTTAGATGAAAAATGATACAAATACAAAGATTTTGTAATGGATACAGTCATGTTAATTGCTCATTAGTCGGTCAAACAAGGGAAAAATTAGTACCCGAACAAGTTGTTTTTTAATGTTTTCAGTTGTCTTATATTTAAGGCAATTTAGTAAATGCAAGGTTGCTTGAACCTTTTTACTTTTTTAGCAACATGCTTAGACCAATTTAATGTACTAATAGTAAGACAAAGATTTTTAATTATTGACCGTATTTCCATATTTGTGTCGCCGACTACAATTTTTGGTCGTTCAGTGGCAAGGAATTTTACCATCTTATTGGAACTACACATTAAAATAGCCTGAGATTTTAATGGGTTCATATGGAGTCCATTTTGTCTGGACCATTTTTCGACAGCCTTGAGATCTGTGTTTGAATTGTCTACATATTTGGCAGTATCAAAGAAAGAAAAAGAACAATATATTTGCGAATCATCGGCTTAAATGTGGTATTGAGAAAATGTTACAGATTTAGGCAAATAATAAATAAATGCGTAAACAGAATAGGATCAATTACTGAACCCTGCGGCACTCTAGCACTTACAATATGCCAGTCAGATGTTATCTCTCCAGCAACAACACTCTGACTCTTGCAGGAGAGATAAGACCTGAACCAGTTCACTGCACGATAAGAAAAATTAATATTACATTCCAGTTTAGCATGTAAAATATCGTGGTCAACACTATCAAAAACTTTACTGGAGTCTAAAAGTATGAGGAGAGTAACGTTTTTCATGTCCATGGCTAGTCTATTGTCTTCAAGTTTACAAGAGCAGTGTTAGTACTATGATTAGCACGGAAGCCTGATTGGTATTTGTCAAGTTGTTTTGTGGAGTTGAGATAAGATCTCACTAGTTTGAGCACAATATGTACTCAAAATTTTGGACAAAACTGGTAGTATTGATATGGGGCAGTAATCGGCGGTAGTGGAGGGTTTTGATGTTTTAGGAACAAGCTTTACATATGCAGTTTTCCAGGCATTAGGAAATTGTGCGTGTTTAAGTGGAAAACTAAAAATACTGTTCATAGGGAATGTAAGACACCAGAGAAAAGATTTTAAAATACAAAAAAAAATTCCGTCTCTGTCAACTGCTGAGCTTTATACACGGATAACTGCTTTGTTTACGTCTTTAAATGTCATGTTACGAAAGTCAAATGCTTCAGTAATAACAGTTTTCTGACCATGCAAATTTCTTAATGTAGTGTCTTTTATGTCTGCAGCTAAGGGAATTGAAGAATTGAAGAAATGTTAGTTCAAGTCATTAGGATTTATACCACTTATATGCGGTACAGTTTTATTATTTATTCCTATTGTCTCAAAATCTCTCCACAGCTGTGTTGATGAACCATTAAGTTTACCGATTTCTAAAGAATGAGTGAATTTAGCATTCTGAACCATTTATGTGCATATATTCCTAAGAACATTGTATGTTTCAAAACATTTAGTGGCCATCTCTGCATTTCTTTTGAGAACTTTAATATATTCTCTATGGGTTTTATCCCGTTGCGGCATCAACAACTGTATTTCTTGTGTCATTCAAGGAGACGGAGGATGTGTCACATGTTGTGTTTTTAACTGGCGTATGCGTATTAAGAAAATACATAAGAGTTTCATTGAAATATTTAACCGTATCATCAACTGTGCGCACCTTATTGATTTCATTCCATGATAATGAGACAGCTTTGTTCAAAATATCAGGCATGCTAAGAATTTTAATATCTCCGTATGTTACTAATTAAGCTGGAAATTTAGGAGTATGGACAGAATACGAAAGATAAACAAGATTGTGACGTGATAGGCCATTAACAGGAAGCTGTCTATGGTTCAGTACTCAGTTTGAACTAGACATAATAATTAGATTAAGACAGTTGTGAGAGGTGGCAGTATGGTGGGTAGCATTAAGTGGGCAGAGTGAAAGATTACAAGAATGTATAATATTGTGGGAGATGATTGGTGGTGTAATTGTTTTGCACTAATATCTGTTTTAAAATCACCCATAGTAATATTATGATCATAATTGCTGGAGTACATAATTAATTCCGTTTCAAACTTGTAGAAATGACCGACCTTGGGTGGTTTATAAACTACCATTAGAAGTACTTTTTGCGCGGGAAGAGGAAGTTCTAACATTAAATATTCTGCATGGCCGGACGAGGACAGAATTTTTGCCTTAAAATTTTTGTGGCTGTATATTGCTACACCTCTCCCTCTTTTACTTTCCCTGTCATTTCTAAACAGGACGTAACCCTGTTATTGGACCAACGCTGCAGAGAGAGTTGGCTTGAGCCAAGTTTCAGACACTAAAATTGTGTGAAGCCCGAGACCTTGAAAAACAGCTTGGAACTCATGAAAGTGAGCAACCAAGGACTGAGCATTGACATGTGCCAGCTGGAGGCTATGTGGTGGGGTGAAATTCCTTTTGTAACAGTATACCTGTTGGTGGAGGAGTTGTGTTGGTTGACGTAGTAGGGGAAGCTGGATAGAGCAGAGCTCTTGGAAGCACCTAAAGGTAGGGCTCAGTATTAACCAACTGTTGTTCACTCAGCATAGATTCTCTGAAAAAGAAAGAAATTTTACTCACTAAGCAGACCATTGAACAGTGGATTATGTTTATGTAATATGCACAGAACAGGATTATACACACACACAGACATACACACAAACACATATATCAACGTATAATTATACATTGAAGATCGTAGGTGAAATATGACTTCTTCATAAAAAAGCAATTTTTAGTGTACATCATTTAACACTAAAAGCAGAAACATAAATCACGTATAAAAACAAACCTCCAAGAATACTACATCTCATTCAACATGTTCTTGTTAGCTCTGTGGTAAGACATATATTCGCTTGCTTGTTACTGCGAAGTACAACTATTTTTCCATCAATGGTCCAACAGTTCGCGGTCTAAACTTATGCTTCACAATTTGTAGTATGCATTGTCTTTCAGTGGTTAACGACTCAGTGATCACTATTGGTGAGTTTTTGAGTGACCTTTTCGCTTGGAAAACAAGTAGTCTATCCTGGTAACTCACAACTTTATTATGATGGGACACTTCCCTTCACGAATAGCTTTAGCTGCAGTGTGATTCGGCCTTCCCAATTGATGGCACCAGTCAATGGTATTTGCGCCAATGTCTAACTTAAGTTTCTTACAGAAGAGGTTGAGAACTTGTCTAGTTGTATTCTCTTTAACTGTTTCTAGTAAGCCATGCACTATCAGACAGTTGTGTCTGCTATATTGTTAGAGGTCATCCAGCTGCTCGTCTTGTTTACACAATTTCTCATGTAGTCGGCGAAGTTCTCTACGTAGCTAGTCCGTGTTGGAGTCAAAAGATTTCTGAAAATCTAGGTCATCTTGTTGGAGTTTTCTGACTTCATTACTTTGGGCGACTATACTGTGAGATTCCCGTGGTGCACAGGTTAGCGAGTCCAGCCGCAGAGAGAATTCCTGCAGCTGTTGGCACACCTGCTTCTAGAGTCCATCCAGCTTCTTATCCACGTCTTTGGCTTGCGTTTTAATGACAATAAATGTCACACGCACTTAGATAAATAAAATTAATTAAAAATAAATAAAAATATGACCTGGAAATGTTATAAGTAAAGGCAATGACAATATGTATATATGTATGCCAGTGAATAATATTGATATTCTTGGAGCTCATAAACTCGCATTTACTCCCGTGACGCCATCTTGTATTTGTTGTATTGTTGTGCAAAAAATCACTGTTTGTAAAAAATCTTCATGTTGTTAAATGTAAGTAATGCCATGCATATGTGATTGAGGTTAATGTAAATAATCCCATGCATATGTGGTTAAGGTTAAAGTGAGCATTATTAAAAGCCCTACTTAATTTTAAGTTTCAGCCAAATTGTATCTTTCTGCAGCATGTAAACATAAATATTGCCTCATGCTTTTATTTACATAGGCCTGTATACAAATTTACATCTATGTTCCACTGTTTAAAAAACTGTTATTCACAATATTTACTCATTTAATACATAAGTGTTAAACAATTGCTATCAGAAACAGTTTTATTTATTATAAGTCTGTGAATTAATGTTTATATAACCTCACATAACTTCAATTCCACATCACCTCGAGTACAATACACAAAGATAGATTTAAGAATTTATAAATTCATGTTAACTCCTGAAATTGAATAAAGTTTGAGTATTTAATTTCAGAGATTTGTGATATGTAAATGTTTTATGTGAAAATATTTTTTTTACATTGTACACAATTTTATTTTCATGACATATAGATAGGCCTGCAACTTGAACTGTTGCCATTATGAAGTAGGTAAATAATTACATGCACTTGACTCTATATTTTCTTCAAATCATAAAACTATAACTTACAAAAGCTCACAATAACACTTTAAGGGCCATTAATTTTTGTCATTATATTAATATTTACTGCTATTAGCATGCAGCATTAATATAGTAGTTAAAATTGAACTGATTAAAAAAATTGGTTTCATAGATAAAAATAAATAAAAATTCAAGTGCTGGTAGTCAAAATACATAACACTTTTCAGAATAACTAACAATTTTTAGCAATAATATTTATTCAGTAATTTGTGGTATTTTTGCACCTGTAATAAGAAACAGTGTTTAAAATGTTTAATGATGTGTGTATACAACACTTTGTCACAAAGCAAACTCACGCCATCACTCAGTAGAATTTTAAACTGTGACGTTTAAGATGGAAAGTTTCCATGATAGCATAAACCATGTTTAGATTAAAATTAAATTACTTTAGATTAAAACTTAAAAACTCAGTATAGTATGACTTGCGTAGGCATATCCTGTAGAGCATGTCATGCTGGCAGTTGAACCCAAAGAAATTAAAAAATAAAAATTTTAAATTATATAAAATACAGATTGTTGTATTTAAATAAGAAAGTATAATTAACTACATTTCGTTATTCACTGACAGCTGTACAATAGTGAGGCAGCCAACATTAATCTTATAGTAAGTTATAGCAGTAACGGTCAGTTTTTTTCCAAACTTATTAGTTTTTTTGCGAACTACCTATAAGTACTGTATAATTAATCTGTTTTTTTTATAGCCATTAGGAGCAAGTGACTATTTGCAGCTGTCTCAAGCATTTCATACAATTTTGATTCGCAATTTACCACAACTTAGCATGAAGATAAAATCTCAAGCACGCAGATTTATTACTCTTATTGACACACTCTACGATAGTCGTGTGAGTACTGTTAATATTACCTTATTCTGCTATATTGCTTTTTATGTTTTTGCTGCTGAATTGGTATAGCTGGTTTGTGGTTAACTGAAATCTTTTTAAGCCTGTGGCCATGAAAAATCTTTGTTTATGTCTGAATTTTAATATACAGCATGTGTATGTAGCCTGTATATATTTGTATATGTGTATGTATGTGTGTGTGTATGTGTATATATATATATATATATATATATATATATATATATATTAGGGTAGCCATTATTTTTCAGCTTTGTAAAAGTTTAGCTCTCAACCCCATCTTGTACCAATCAGCAAAAAACTATATGTGCAAAATTTTTGCTTAGTCTGACAACAACTGCGAGATGACCCTCACCGGCCATGAGGTTTCGGAATGTTCACTCAGAAAGTCATTTTTCAAATAATTTTTTTTTGACAGATTTGCAGTGTTGGAAGTTTTATTCCTGTTATGAGTTTAATTCTTCTGAAATTTTTACTTCTTGCGACTTTGAATGTGTTTTTCTTGGCTCATTGTTTGATTCGTGAGATGGCCTTGTTAGGCTGTTTGGAATATTAATACATGTGTAAGCCTTTACTTTAAGTGCAATGAAATTGTAAAAATGACCATGATCACACTGTTTGACTGACAAGTTCAACATTATTACTAATTAGTTACCATGCTTGTGTATGTAATTTATTGTATTTACACAATTACATATACATTTACAAGTAGATATTAATAATAAATTTTGGATGGAAAAAAATGTTAGTTTTTTTATTTTATTTTGATGGTATTCTTTTACATAAAATTTGGTTTGATATTGCAATGTTGGTATAAAACGTTTGCAACATATTTCCCCTGTGACTTATTATGGCATGATTTGGGTCTGTAAGACCCTAGCACACAAAGTTCATCAAGTTACAAACAGATGGCAGAAGCTGTCTTCTTGTGTAATCTAGAGCTTTTTGCTACCTTCCAATTAATCTCTTTGACATAACTCTTGCAGACGCTGTGAGACAGATGAAAAATTAAGAGGACAAGATTTGTTTAGTGCTCAAGGGGCAAAAGGGACAACTGACTGCATGGTTGGTGCAGATAAAAAACTAAAACACTACGAAGGAAGATCACTAAAGCACTCTGCAATGGAAGCAGAAAGGGAAAAAAAAGAACCTATGAAGAAATGAAACAACAATTTAAAACATCAATAATTGATGATTTAACACTAAGCAGCCTAAGTAAACAGTGATTGTGATGACTGAAAATTCATCTGTCATCAATAAGCAAACATCAGTAACTACCACAGCAGGAGCAGCAGCAGCAGCAGCAGCAGCAGCTGCAGCAGCAGCAGCAGCAGCAGTAGCAGCAGTTCCAAAAACCCGAGGTACATTGCAGTTTTTTACTCCCTGTCTCTCTGAAATTTTTGATAGGTGCAAAATCACTTATAGAAATGGAGTTTACGTATTAATGGCTGCTGCAGAAGCTTTTGGGCGTGATACTGAGAACTTGGTAATAAATGGAAGTTATTTTCAACATCTTCAAAAGAAATTTAGAGAAGCTAGACACACAGAAATTCAGCACAAATTTTACCTAATCGACTGCCAAGAATTAGTGTTGCACTGTGATGGAAAGTTGCTCCCAGCACTCGCAGATGTTCAAAAGATTGATAGACTGGCAATATTAGTAACTTTTCAAGGCAAGGAGCAATTGTTGGGAGTTCCTGAAATTCCAACATCTAGATGAGAAGAGCAAGCAAGCCATGTCTGTTTACCAAGCAGTGGAGAAGTGGAGTGTAAACAATAAAATTCAGGTAATTTTTTGTGATACGACAGCAAGCAACACAGGTCGAATAAATGGTGCCTGTATGGATCTAGAAAAATTGTTTGATCGTAATCTGTTGTACCTCCCTTCCATCATCACATTTTTTAGTTAGTTTTGAGGGCCTGTGTTGACTCA
This sequence comes from Medauroidea extradentata, assembly GCA_003012365.1. Classification (NCBI taxonomy): domain Eukaryota; kingdom Metazoa; phylum Arthropoda; class Insecta; order Phasmatodea; family Phasmatidae; genus Medauroidea; species Medauroidea extradentata. Next base: position 10,680 of record PNEQ01130593.1, on the reverse strand, counting down.
CTGATGAGTGCCACTTCTGGTCCAAACATGCCACTTTTCAAAAGATTTAGAGAAACCTGACCAAAAATTGACAGTAATATTTCCGTAACTGGTAGCAATGAAGTGCCTCATGATGTCCATTCTACCGTTCTTGGATTTCTTGAACACCATATTTCTGTGCAGAAACAACAGCGAGATGATTACCTGGAATTATTGGAGTTAACTATGATCTTTCTTGGTGGCATTCCAAAGAACGGGATATCATTTCGTGTACCAGGAGCTGTAAGTCATGCTAGGGGGATGGCAAGGACAAATTATGTACTCAAAATTTACCTATTTTAAGATAAGTTTGTTATCTGATAGAGATTAAAACTCTTTAAAAATATTTTTTTTTTTTTCACGAGTGTATGTTCAAGCCTGATTTCTATCATCAGAAGCAATCGAAGCACCTTATCATGATTTCCTATTCATGTGTCAACTGATAAATTATCATCAGAGTATTGGTCCAGAAATCAGTAAGGCTGCTGTTAAAAAATTTTCAATCCATCTCGGGTACTTAACTCCTGAAACTGTGGCTCCATCCTTCTTTGATGGCGATGTTCCAACAATGGTTAAGAAAAATATAGCTCAAGTTATGCTGGAAGCAGACAAAGGTGAAGAAGAGGAAGAAGAAAAATTGAACTGAAGAGGTACATTCTACACCAAAATGATTATTCTTCCTTTACAAAGACTTTTCGTCTTTTGTAACTCCCTTTACAAAAACTTTCTTCACGAGATTTTCTATCAGCACCAATTTCCTCGACAAAGACCCTTCAACATGGAAGGATGATCCTGGTTACAAAAATGGAATTGAAAAACTTTATAAGACAGTTGTTGTTAATGATGTTACAGAAAGATGTGTCAAACTAATTCAGGACTGTAACAACATTCTCACAAAAGATCAAAATGAGAAACAATTTGTTTTACAGATGGTTGCCAAAAACCATAAAAATTTTCTAACTGCTACTAAATCTTCTCTTAGGAAAAAAAATGTTCAATGTTAGTTTGTTTACATTATGTTTCGATTTATTAGACTTTATCGCTCCAAATAATTATGTGTTTCACTTATCAATAATTGTTGCTTTATTAAAAATCAAAATATTTTTTATAATTTTCATGTTATTTCAAAGATTGTTCCAACTTCAAGGCGATTGAGGGTCGCCAAGTAACTATCCGATTCAAGTAAAATTTTGTACAGAATGGTTTTTTGTGGATTGGAACAAGATTAGTGGGTGGGAGCAGCGAAATTTTAACTTAGGGTGGAATTCATTGTGATATAAGCAAAACTTGGAACAAGTACTAATTATAATCATGCTTATGTATTGTTTTCACTTCAATTTGCCAGAAATAATTATTGCTTATTATTCAAGCAATAATGCTTCATGAGATATACTTCATATAAGTACTGATTAATATGTATTCAGTCACAAAATGAGTTCTCTTTTTTTCATAAGTATTCGTAGTCAAATAAGCATTGTTTATCTTCACATATAAGAAGTACTTCATCTCTGTGACTTAAGCACTACTTTAGTGTATAAGGAATAAGTTATGAAAAGGATTCCTTCCTTTACATTGCTATTTAATTCCATGTATTGAACGAAAATTCAGAGGTATTTTAAAAAATTAATTGGAATAAAACGTACATGGAACAAAATTATAAAGTAATAATTAAAAAACCATAGTTCCCAAAACATAATTTCTTAACCTTATTTCAATTACATTCATCATGTTTTTGTGCCTTAAAGAATTTCGCAGTGGATTTATATTGCTGGGAATGCTTTTATTTGTAAATTTGGTTCTAAAATGAACTCAACGTCACATTCCATTTACCTACATTTGATCAAGAAGATTGGTATCTTCCCACTTTAATAGTAGACATGGATTTCCCATATAAAAGTAACTTGGTACATAACCTAAACAAACGAAACTATAGTAAAGGTAATTAGTACCTCAAACTATTTATTGGCCCTAAAAATCATGATTGGTCCCTTTTTTTATTTCCAACAAAATTAAAAACACAAAGTAAATTTACTTACAACAGCAGTAAACTAGTATATGACCACATTTATCCCAGTTAAAAAAAATAATTTAAACACTTATCACTTCTGGTTCTCCTGCAAATTAATAATTTCTCTAAAAGATGTAATACATAATTCTGTCACAAGTAATTCAAGAAAACAAGAGACCCTGTTGACTATAACATGTTCTCTAACTTCAGACAGCAAGCTAAAAAACTACTAAAAATAGACAAACTCAGATGGCAACAAACCACCAATGATAACCCAAAAAAATTTAGTACTTTCTAAAAACAATGAGACAGCAATCAAAAATAACAAAAAAAACTAATTACCGACCCCGAAAGGTTTGCAGATGAATTTGCCAAGCTCTTTGTTAATGTCTGCACCCAGGAACTAGCCAACACTTCAACATCACCAGTCTCCTTTTCCCACAATCCACCCAGTCCAAACTAATTACAGTTTAGTCCAATGGAGCATTAAAAAAATTAAACCTTCATTTACTTCGACAAAATTCCAAATTTTGTAGTAAAAGGCTATTCCAATATTTTTCTCCCGCTCTGACATATTTACTAAATGTATACAAATAGGAGTTTACCCTTCTCTTTGGGAAGAAGCTATTGTAATTCCTATTCGTAAAAAAAGGCATTACACATAACATCCAGAACTATAGGCCTATCTTTATCTTTGCTATGCACATTCTCTACAGTTTTCATCGACATCTACATTTCCACACCAAAACCAATTTATTCTACTTTCAACATGGGTTTTTGCCATCAAAATCTACTGTAACCTTTTGACTGGGTTTCTCCCACACAGGTGCTTTGCGCTGTCCGTGGCCTTAGTCCTCCTTTGCTCAACACCTCATTGTGCTCCTGTTTGTCTCCAGTACCTGAGGCTCTGCTCCAGGGTATGGGCAGGATGGGGTAGGGATGAACTGGACACTGGGCACAGTTTCACCGGCCGATGCTCGGGTAGGTCGATGGTCAGGGGTGGGATGGTCCACCGTGTACCTGGCCAGAGAGAGATTCAACCCTAAAGGTGGGACCGCTGGTCACCTGATGGACAGAATCCCACCTGTCAAAATCTGTGCCAGCCCACTTATGTCAGAGCTGTTGAAGCTGCTGTGCTGCCACCTTCCTCGCCAACTGACGCAGATGTCTCAGGTTGAGTGGTCACTCCGGCAGTTCGGCAACAATGGGTGTCTCTTATCTTGTAGCTCCGGCAGTTCGGCAACAATGGGTGTCTCTTATCTTGTAGCAAGTGTGGGTGAGTGTCCCTCAACAGGGGTAGGTGTAGTGTCCTGACACCTAGTGGGACTACCTACTTTTTGTTGGAGCCCCTTTTGGCAACCTATACCGTCACCGGCTTTGGAATCGGGTGTGAGGTATGGAATGATCTTAGGAATTTCACATGAGACGCAGATGGCTACAAGGAGCACATGTCACTAAGTATACCTGTCTCCCAGTCAAGGATGACCTAGGACCAGCTACTCGAGGCAACCGGGACAGCAGCCAGTCCCACACGTACGTGATGACATGCCCACCTCTGGCGTAGATGTGCTGGACACACCCATCCAAGGCATTGACGTGGTGACACACCCACATAGGTTCCAGTCCCAGACCGGACTTCCCAGGGCAGCAACAGCTGGGAGCCACGTATCTCCTCCCCCCTGTTCAGCACCTCAACAATGGCCCAGATGATAGTGTCGATGAGAGAAAGGAAAAAGGTTCCAGGATGTTGAGATTTTAGGGAATAAAACAAATAATTTCAAGTTACATCACATGTATACTTTATCCTGCCATAGATCAATAACAACTTTTTACATGCATAAACAAAACAACTTGGACAATAGCATATCAGCATCCTATACAGTTTAGCCAACCGCTGCTCAGTTACATTTTCAACACTTTACCCTTAATAGAGCAGCAAGTATAAACAAACACATAGTTATAGAAAAATCATTCAATGAGTTCAAGACCAAGTCCACGCATGCAATTTTCGTGATGGGGTTTGTGCAGCACCTTAAGCAGTACCTTAATTAGCACATCTGCAGTCATGTTCTTGCTCGGCAAGTACGACATCTCAATTTTCTTCCTTTTGACCACCTCTCTTACGAAATGGTAACTCATATTGATATGTTTCATGCGACTGTGATATGCTGGGTTTACACAAAGTTTCTCGTCTGACTGATTGTCATTAAATAGTCTTACACAATGTGCTTCATCAAATAGCTCTCTCATCAAGTTCTGCAGATACAAGGCTTATTTTGTAGCATCAGAAAGTCCCACGTACTCTGCTTCTGTGCTAGAAAGTGCTACATTTCCCTTCTTCCTGCTTTCCCAAGATTGCTGCACTTCCAAGCTTGAATACATAACCAGTGTAGGACCTCCTGTTGTGGTGGTACCTCCTGTACCATCCCTCGGCTAGCTGAAGATATTCAGCGGCAAAGCATGAACTCTCACCTCTTGGTAATAGTGGGGTCGGCCACCGATCGTAATAAATTAGACACAAAAGTTTGTGATGAACTGGCTTTCTTTTCATTGGCGCCTGATGGCACAAGCTCACTTTGTAGACCTACAAGTTTATTCACACACATGGCAGTCAGAAATATAGTGTGAAATGTCTGGAACAGTATTATTGAGCTTGGCGAAGAACAAGACCAGTGGAATTCCCATAAGTTGCAAACGTGGCTACTCGCCACTATTGCGATGCACCGAGAAAAATGTAGTTCATCTCGAAATAATAAAGTTAAAAGAAAAACTAGTATTGAATTATTCTTAGTTCATTCTCCTAACTGTCGCGACTCCGACATTACGATACTCTTATGCGCCTACGGAAACTCTCAAGGCTTATATTAGTTTGCCACTTGGCCGCTGTAATGGCCGCCCTGAGTTCCTACATTCCACGCACTCACGCACATCATTCTCGCTTCAAGGGTCGAGCAGCAATGGCCGAGAAAAATGGCTGACCATGCGCTGGTAGGCCAATAAGCACCACCACCCCCCACCGTCACTTCCGGGAACTCGTACTGTTCTTGACTACTTAAAACTGCAAATAAAACTGAAAACTTAAATAATTACAATTAAATTGTGAAACTTATAGGTTTCCAAGATAACAAATATAAAAAAACTGCTGCCACACAAATAAAATAAGCATCAACAAAAAAGTGAACAGCAATAAAAAAACATCAAGAATTATTGAACTCTGCATTCACAAAAAATAGCTCTTTGCCCAGTTTTTTTTACTTGGGCTCTTATTTCACAATACGTTTACAATTTCTTCTGTTGTTATTTACCAATACACTGATGATTATCACCTCTGCAAGAAATCACGTTAAAATAAAATAAAAATATTTTAACCTTTTGGCTACTTGAAAATAATGCACTACACTGGTAGCCTCGCACACAAATACGGGACCAGGACACCATCAATCCTGTTGGTAAGCTATGCAACGGCAGCTATATTAAGAGTTTTAAAAGGCTTCCAAATTCACCACTTAACTTAATCTATCTAGGTAACTGATTCCAACACCTTAATATCCTTGAGGCTCATATTTGCATCCTGGCATGGCATCAGGGATCTCAAACACTCATAAAAAAAGATTTCAACAAAAGAAAAAAAATACTTAAATAAAAAACATTTCCACCAAAACAGCAACATTACACTGTCGTTTGTATCACCAGCCCAGTCTGCATCAATAAACCCTGTTACATGCTCAATATCATTTGAGCACTTTAAACAGTAGTTGATGGTTCCCTACAGATACCTGAGCACTCACTTTGCACATTTACAGTGTTCTCTCATTGCATTTTGACATTTAAATTTGTCTGCATCTGTATGTTAATGGTTTTTACTTACGGGGGGGGGGGGTACATTCATGTTCATGTAGCCTATATAACACTCTTATATTTTCAGAACTTTGTTATCTTTTCCTTGATCCTTGCATTTATTACTGTGATATATGTCACATCCCTTTTGTGAGAACACTACAATGAGACCCTTTTATACCATCTTTGACCCAGATAGCAGATTTGTGGATAATTCTGGCACAAACATGCAAGTTATCCTTTTGTTTAACATTGCTTAACCATGTTTTCGTATTAGTCATATGACTTGTTGCCCCAGAATCTATGTACCATGGATTTTCGCTCTGTTCAACCTCAATGCTGTGAGAAGTGGTTTTCTCTTACCTTGATGGTGGTGCTCTGTTGTGCATGTTGTCCTTCACGTAATTGGCACAATTTGGGCAGTTCGCCTTTATGTGTCACTGCTTTTTGCATCCATAGCAGTGAATTTTACCTTCTTGAACACAAACACTGCTTCTGCAAATTCTCCATAGCCATTACTTCTCCTGAGGGCCTCTTGAAGCAACTTCATTCATGCCATCTCCGTTGTAACTTCAATTCCAGAATTTAATAAGGCCATTCTCAATGGTCTTAATTCTTCAGGTAGCCCCCGAATCATGACTACAGAGATCAATTCAGCGTCCAAACCCTTGCCTGTGTCCTGCAGTTTCTGAGCAGTAGTCAAGATTTCAGTGATGTAGTCGTGTATATTAATGTGGTTTTCTAACCTCTGAACCAACAAATAATCTATTTGGCTAATGCGTCACTCCAAACCTGTATCTTCAAATATTTTTGCCAGCTCATTTCATGCATCCTTGGCTTTCATAGCATTCTTTACATATGGATACAGGTGTGATTCCACATGTAAGCAGATTAAGGATAGTGCCTCCATTTCTTTATCCTGGTCTGACTTCTGTGTTGCATCATACACTCCCCCAGTTGTGTAAGCCCATAATTTTTCTCGCACCAACAACATTTCCATGCCAAATTTCCTGTCATATTCGTCTGTACCGTTCAGTTTGTTTACAATCAGCATATTTTGACTGTGAATTTGCAAATTATTTTTATACATCGCGCAACACTACATATAAACCAAAAATAATTGTGAAGGGGGATCTGAAATTAAAGGGTATACTAATGCATGTAATCCTTTTGTTTTGAATTATAGTTGAAAACCGTTGCACATAACCATAATTCACACATATTCGGAATCATTATTCACTCTTTCTTCAGTGCTGGTCCCGTAACCTGTTGAGATTATAAGGAATAAACAAATAATTTCAAGTCACATCACATGTATACTTTATCCTGCAATAGATCAACAACCACTTTTTACATACATAGATAAATAAAACAACTAGAACAACAGCATATCGGCATCCTATACAGTTTAGCCAACTGCTGCTCAATTACGTTTTCAACACAGGAAGTAGTGGAGATTAACTAGGTTCTTAATGTAGCAACAAAAGTCATTTCCAGTCCAGGCAACCTCACCTTTACTCAGAACACCAGCGCCCCCCTTGCACAGCCTCCGGAACTCGTGCCTGCCAGATCAAAGACGGGCCTCCAAGTGCCATCGCTTCTCTGCCTTGTGTAACCAGCTGCTTCCAGCCTGGTCCGCACTCAAGCACTAATGTGCGTCTTCCACAGGCACAACCTCGTGCTGACACTACTGCCCATCCCTGAACAGTAAATAACCCTAGAGCATACCCCTACTCGGACCTCTACTGGCCCCACATCACCTCGCAGTTTACCAGGTATGACATTGTTGGTTATACATACATTAATAATAAACTTATACCATTTATTAACTGAAACTTTTCCAACTCTAATACAATATAGTCAACTTTCAAGTTACTACACTTAACCTTCAAGACCTCTGCCGATATCAACTTAAGTTGTCTTGAAAAATATATTACAGTGAACCCTCGATAACTCGGACCTCGATGTCCCGGACTTCAGATAACTCGGACAGAATTTCAAAAAAAAAAATTTTAATTAAATTATTTTTTGGTCAAAATCATAAGAAAATTGTGTCTGCCTAATTTAAATCCATCATGTTTTATTTAAAAACTACGTAGCCTTTAATATTCCCCCCTTAAAATATGTGGCAAGTTCCGTGTGGTTAAATGTTGCTAGCGAGGCGCGCGAGTAGAGATGCAACTCAGCAAGCGCGCGAGTAAATATGCAACTCAGCAGGCGACCTCGCTTCTTTATCTTTCCTCCCTCTTCGCCGCGCGAGCAAGACACGCACGTGCGTCATAAATAAACACTACAGTATGATGCTGGTGAATTGGACAGTAACTACAGGTCACAATGGCACCTAGAGGGAAATTTATTTTGTTCCGGTATGTGCGATAAATTCAAGATTGAAAAACAATTTGTTCCGGACATTAATAAAAAAAATTAAAAGCCATTGGTTTGCATTGCAATGTAAGCAAGGTGGTGAGAGGGTTTTACGGCCCTTTAACGACGTCTTACAAGCCGATGAGGGTGAAGTGAGGTGAAAGAACAACACAACATCCATGCCTGAGCAAGGAATCGAACCCAGGGCCTCTCGCAATGTAAACTGGCGCCTAATCCACTACGCTAGAGGCCGGCGCGATATCGAAAAAAAACAGTGTTTAATAAATTATTAAAAAAAGGGAAGGGGGAGCAGAAAGGGGCATTTGCCTCGGGCCGCACATTCTAGAGGGTCTAGCTTTTGAAAAAGTTAAATGATTAAAATGAATGGACTTTTATTGAGTTCCCGATAATGTTGATGGTATCTGAAAATTTATTTTAAGTGTAAAGTGTGTGTAAAGACGTCACTGATCTATGATGACGCAGCAAGTATGAAGGGAGGCCTACAAGCGCAAATTATCACTTCAAACACGGCCGTAGACTTCAACTAAACAAAAAAAAAAAAGGAGGAAATGTAGACTGAGATTTACGTTGCTCCTGGCTTCGTATTCTAGCAAAGAGGCCCTCGAAAATTAACACTTTCTCGTAGAAAACAAACAGCTGTCTGCAGACACTGTGACATGCTGATGTAGAGCAATTTTTAACGTAAACATCTCGTGAGTTGCGTGTGGTCACATGCGGTGTTTTTATTACTGTTGAGACTGTACCGGTTGACCTTGACTACTTCCGCTCGCGCTCTTCCACCCTAACTTATCTCTCTTTCTCACACACACACGCACGCACATACACACGTACGCAGACTGTCGCCAGCCAAACGAGAGAAAGGGGTGAGAACTTTTACGTGGTAGAAGGGTGCCTTGGTGCCAGCTTGCACAGATAAAAAAAAAAGCTCAGCCAGAAGTAGCATAAAAAATAAATAAAAAAGAATCTGCCGGCCCAGGTTGTTTGACATTCTTTCTTTTATAGTTCTCTACGTTACAGTGATTATTTCCCCACTAACCCCTCCTGTAAATTGATATGTACAAAGCAGTATATATTGCCGCATCTTTTGCTTGTAGAAATGATAGCGTACTGATTTCCTCACGTTTCTTGTGATTAATGACTGCTTACCTCTCCTCCCCGGACGCCCCTCGATAACACGGACAAATCGTAACTCGGACAGCTTCTCCCCCCTTTTAGTCCGAGTTATCGAGGGTTCACTGTGCTTATTATTTTTTCTTTTAATGTATAAAGTAGAAAAACATTGGACAACACTTACTATTTCATATTATTAGTAGGAATGCCTGCTGGCAGTCACTAACTTCAGCTACAACTCTTTAAGAGTTGATTTAAGCTTCCATTAGTGCATTTTCTCCAGCGGAGAATACAAACACTTTTCACTGCTGTAAATACCTATACCATTACCAATAAACAATTACAAAATTATACTTACTAGCTAACTTATTTTAATCGTATTTCCCCATCTTATACTAAATAAAACCCTTAAGAATGCATAATTATTTACTTCCAGAAACCTGTGACTAGAACTTATATCTAGGCTAACTAATCAAATCTGGGTTGCTAGCCTACCAATGGGGAGCTTTGTACTGGTGGGTGGAACTTCCCCAAACTTTACCAACCAACCTAGGAGGTCCAGGAAGGGTAAACCACTTGGGTAAACCGATCAAGACAGATCCTTGGCCAGCCAAGCAAAGAAAGGGGAAAACAGTACTAACGTGGACACAAGTTGTTGATCGGTGCTCCTTATTATAGGTCAGAGAAAGGGCCGAGCCTCCTTTCCCCAACACTTCACATTAAAAATAATTAATTTAATATACCATACAAAAAAAATTAATTTAATTTTAAATTTGGAGCATGAGAGCCTCTGTATATTAAACATTATGAAATGAGATAGGTCTAGTAAATAAAATTGTAATAATTCAGAAGAAAAAATTTTTTAATACCTTGATCTGTAGATTTGATAACAATAAATTATTTGCACAATGAGTATTTGGTGTATGTAAATTAACCAATACGGTACATTAGCAAATCAAGAAAAGCACGTATGGCTTAATAATATCATAATTAAGTTAAACAAGGGGATCCCCAACACAAAAATTAATTAATTAACTTACATTTTAATATTACCTATTTTAACAAATTTTAAATTTTCATTGTTCAATTAATTTTGCAGAGGTTGTGATCGAATAATAAATAGAGTCTCAAATAGAATAATTAGAGCTGTGTGCACATCAAGTAGTTAGGACGAGAGAAGGAAAATAAATATATTGGCTGGACTTTCCTGGCTGTCCTTCATGGGGACACTCTTGCCACCGCCGAAAGATGTTACATCTTCATCTCGCCCATGGCTACCGATGACGGTACAGCAAAAGGACGAGTAGAAACAAAATTACTTC
>PNEQ01130592.1:0-10778 GCA_003012365.1 Medauroidea extradentata | reverse complement strand
ACTCCTGGTTGCAGTTCATCAAACAAAGCTTTTAGCCACAGAGCTTCTTGTACTGTGAAGCTCAATGCCATGTACTCTGCCTCCACAGTACTCAAAGCAACTGTCTTCTGTTTTTTACTGTACCATGAGACTACGCCTCCCATGAACTTGACACTGGTGCCTGTAACAGAGTGTCTGTTGTTGACCTCGTTACCCCAGTTGGCATCGCTGAAAATCTCAACACCAAGGTCCTCATTTTGCTTGTACTCTAGCTTGAGGTTTTTTGTGCCCTTCAAATATCGAAACACTCGCTTCACAGCAATCCAATGGCATATTTTTCGGTTGTTGTTGAATTGGCTAAGACAATTCACACGGTATGCTATATCAGGCCTAGAAATTTGGGACAAGTACAAAAGACTGCCTATTGCCTGTTGATATGGCACTTTTTCATCGCACTGTTTATCAATACTATTTTTGTTGTTGATCTTGAAGCCAGTTTCCATAGGTGTGGACACTGGTTTGCAGTCTGCCATGCCGAACTTGTCCAGGACCATGTCAATGTATTCAGACTGGTCTATCCAAAGCTTTCCCTTTTTTAAGTCCCTCGTGATCTTCATTCCAATGCTCTTCTTGACTTCCCCTAGATGTTTCATGTGAAACTGTGACTCTAAAGTATCACACACTTTTTTTTCAATGTGGTCGTCATTGGCTAAGATAATTACGTCATACACATATATTGCTACAATAACAGTCTCGTTTTCCTCTCGTTTATAGTAGATGCATGGGTCTGCATTTGATTGGTTCAGACCCATACCAGTCAGGATTAATTGCAAGCGCCTATTCCAACACCTGCCACTCTGCTTTAATCCATACATTGCTTTCTTTAAGCGCCAGACCTTGCCGAATGGTTTGCTATCAATTTCCTCTGGTGGGAGTACGTAAATCTCTTCGTCTAGATATCCATGGAGATATGCAGTTTTGACATCCATTTGTGTCACTTTCCAACCTTCCTTGACTGCCAATGCAAAAAAGGTATCTCAGTGATGTGTATCTTATGACTGGAGAAAATGTTTCTTCGTAATCAATACCAGGCTTCTGTCCGCATCCTTTGACTACGAGTCGAGCCCTGTGTATTGGATCTCCACTCTCAGCATTTTTCAATTTGTACACCCACTTTGTCCTCAGCACTGTTTTTCCTTTAGGTAGGTCAACCTACTCAAAGGCATCATTATTTACAAATGAAGTTAGTTCTTCAGACATGACTTCTTTCCATTTCTGAGCATTTGAACTATTCATAGCTTCTTTTGGAGTGAGAGGTACTTTTTCTTCGGCGGCAAAGTGAGAAAGAAAATCAGGATCATTTCTCTGTTTACGGGGTCGACTCGATCTTCTTAATCCTTCCGCATGTACAGTTTGATGTTCTTCATTTACTGGGAGCCCTTTGAACTCTTCTTCCTCTTCACTGCCATCTAAATCACTATTTTCTAAGCCAATGTGTTCTGAGCCACTGTGAGAAGCTTCATTCTCGGTTATTTTTTCTTTGTCATCACTGTCAACTGAAATAAGATGTTTGTATCATTTTCTTCCAGAGCTGAATGTTTATCATTGACTGCTCCATTGGGTGAATTGTTCGTAATTTTGTGCTCCAGGAATACAACATCCCTGCTGATTGTCACTCTTTTGGTTACAGGATTAAAAAGACGATAACCCTTAGTGTCATCACAGTAACCAATAAATTTCAACTTCTCTGAACAAGCATCCCATTTCTTACGTTTCTGCTTTGGTATTTGTGACATAACCTCGCTTCCAAAAATTTTGAGGTGTTTCAAGTTAGGTTTTTTTGCATACCACGCTTCATATGGGGTTTTGTTGAGTACTTTGGTAGGGCATTTTTTATTTAGGTACACCACAGTAGAAACAGCTTCTGCCCAATATTCCTTTGGGAGGTTGGCATCTTGGAGTAAGCATCTTGCCTTGTCTACAATCTTCCTGTTAGCCCGCTCACTTACCCCATTTTGTTGTGGAGTGTATCTAACAGTGAGCTGGTGCCTGATTCCTTTGAGCTTGAGGAAATTGTCAATCTCATTGTTGACAAATTCTGATCCATTGTCAGATCTGACAGCTTTGATTCTCATTCCACTTTGATTCAACCAATGCACAGTAATTTTTGAAGGCACTACAAACTTCGTCTTTGTTTCTTAGGAAATAAACAAATGTGAAGCGTGAAAAATCGTCAATGAACACAATAAAGTATTTGCTTCCACCTATCGACTCTTTCTCCATAGGTCCACATAGGTCTGTATGAACCAGTTCCAATAGTGCTTTAGCTCTGAATTTGCTACACTTGAAAGGGGCTCGGGTGTGTTTTCCTATAATACATACTTCACATGGATTTTTGCTAAATGTTAAATTTTCTATGCCTTCTGCCATGTTCTTAAGTAAATTCATATTCCTTTGACTGAGATGGCCTAACCTTCTGTGCCAGAGGTTTGGGTCATCTTGTGCAATACAAACATGATGGGTTATTCCTGCCTGGTGTGTCGAACACATATATCCCATTCACTTGGGTTGCACATGCAATCAACTCGCCTTTGGCATTTATAATTTTTCCTCGATTTCCACTAAAAATTACTGGGTTACCCTTGCTGGTAATTTTACTCACCGACAGTATATTTGCAGCAATGTCTGGTGCGTAATGAACGTCGTGTACAGTTACACAACTGGTGGAACTGCCGACAGTTAACTCAACTTCTACATTACCTACAGCTACTGTTTTGAGTTGTTGGTTGTTGGCAGTGTATATTTCAACCACAGCTTCTTTAGTTCCACCACAAATATTTTCTTCTGTTCCTGTTAAGTGAACTGAAGCACCAGAGTCCAAATACCAATGAGGGCTGCCCTTATCTTTACTAGAAACCATGCAGGTTAACAATGCATTTGACTTTCTATCCCATTTTTTATTTTCTTTTCTCCTGAATTTGTCATTATTTACTCTTGAGTAACAGTTCCCTGCAAAGTGGCCCGTTTTGTTGCATTTGAAACATCGGGGAGGTTTATTGATTTTGTAGTGTTGGCCACCACTCGCAACTTCGGGATTACGACTATGTTCAGGGCATTGCTTTCCAGTTTGGCTACACAATGCAACTTCCATGTTGGACTTACTTGTCTTTGGACTTATTACTTTCACATCTTGTAGGAGTTTGACTTTAACAGCATCTCCAGTAATTTCGATTCCCGATGCTTCGATTCCCATGATCATTGGCTTGTATTCCTCTGGTAGCCCAGCTAAAAGCAATGTGCCAACCCATTCGTCGCTTATTTCAAATTTTATGTCACGTAGACGTTGTGCTGTAGAGATGACCTTGTTTATGTAATCTTCGACACTGCTACAATCGTTGAGCCTCGTCAGAATCAACTGCCGAAGTAGGCCGACCCTTCTCGTTAATCCAGAATCCTCAAAAAGCCGCTGAATTGTGTCCCATGCTGTCTTAGCAGTGTTGCAGCTTTCTATGTGGTGAATAAGTTCAGATTCTACCAGAAGTGAAATTTTGGCCAATGCTTTTCGGTCTTTGTCTTTTGCTTCTTCGGGGTTTACTTTGCCCTGGACAACATCCCACTCATCTTCCAATTTCAAAAGAGCTTTCAAGTGGAATTTCCAGGATGAGTAGTTTTCTCGACCCTTAAGTTTTTCAACGAAAGCAAGCGTGGGCATCGCCATTATAACAGGCCTTTGCTATTCGGTGGCGACGAGATCTAAATGTAACTTACCCTATGTTTGCGATCATAACCATAACCATAATACAAGATTCACATAAAACGGCCAAAAAAAAAAAAAAAAACAATAATTCACGTTCTGGGCCCATAACCTTCTGTTATGTATAAATAATAGACATAGCTCGTCTTCATTATTTTACTACCGAAAATATAAACAACCATAGAGATAACTATAACAGTCAACACAATACACCTAGTAAATAATTCATTATCCAACAAGTTTGAGTCCGACCGCCCGGAAAACCGCGCCAAAAAGTACAATCTCGGGAACTTGACGAACTACAGCCAAACAACAAGGGGGTCAAGAAAAATACATTGGTAGATAGGCGAGTGTCCAGACCTGTTCTTCTACGACCGTGGTTGCTAGCAAATGTTTTCAACAAAAGTTGGTAACGAATGTTATTAAAACAATTTTTATAAATATTAACGAAGTTAACAGAATGTTGACAACAGTGTTGATAATATCATGATCATGGCCATAGAAGAACAGGTCTGGACACTGGAGTTGAAAATTGACCCCGTTATGACTGATTGGCGCCATTGGCACTCTGGGGTTGTTTTAACATTGCGCAAATGGGACTACAAGGAGAAAACTAGTGTCGGAGTTGCTAGGAGATGTGATAGTACGATCCTATATTGCAATGTTAAAACAACCCTTCATTGCTAGTGGCGCTTTCAGTCAAAACGGGGTCAACTCAATAGCATTGGTAGATAGGTGAGTGTCCAGACCTGTACTTTTACGACCGTGGTCATGATGTCAAAAATTTTCAAGTATTTTTACGACATTGTTAATAACTAACGAGCAACACAAGTTATTAGTAATGTTATCTTTGGTGTAAACTATAGGCTTACAACGCTGTCTTGTGGCCGCCTGCTCTGGCCGATACGAGTTCGTTAGAAAACTGCTCAGTGTGTATAAGTAATGTCTACTTGGGCCTGTTGTACAGTGATACACAAGTCCATACTTATCACTCAAACACAAATGTCCTACAATGGGAACAAGCGGACACGGGAAACGCAAGAGAGTTTGTCAACTCCGGACTTTTACGTATCCGGGCTTGCGTGAGCCAGTAGCAATCCATCATTTCGTCTTTCGCCGCCATTTTGTTTCCATCATTTTTACACTCTGAGTTTTCACGGTTAACAATTTAATTAACCTTAGTGCGCTGTATTTACAATTATTAATTGTGACTAAAAGACTACGGAACACTTTTCGTGAAGTACCATTTTAAAAATTAAACGTATGCAAAAGAAAATATTTTGATTCATGAAATATTGACTAAATTTTGTAAAGTTAAAATTATGTGGCTGTTAACATTTCTATTTCCACAGAAGACACGTATGTGGCCTCGCTATACTATTTAGAACATACTAAAATTTAATGAGAAATTAATTTTTCACCAATGCCGGAAATTTACTTGAGGAATATTATTTTTTTGTTTTATAGTTTGCAAATCCGTACGTTTAGGCCTACTAATGCGTTTGCATGCATTGTGCTCGTTTCGTTTGCGTGTTACGCATCCGCTTTCTTACGCTTACGTTTCACTGTAGAACATACATTAGGGATAGCATTACGTTATAGACGGTTCAGAATAAAGTCAGCACTAAAATAGCCCTGTACCATTTCTATTTTCAGCAGATTCGTATCTTTCCGCGCGTAACGGCTAACGACGGGAAATGTTTAACCTCTCTGGACACGTCACTTTATGTTTGCGCATGTAAGATAGATTGTGCCGTCTGTAGCAATTCTTTTAAGTTTGATAAAAAAAATTGATTTACTATGCAAAATTCTAGTATGTCTATTTCAGTTAATTTTATTTTAGTATTGTTGTATTTAAGTAAGAAAATACACGGAACTATTACCGGCAAATCGCTGCCAACCATACAAGCAGTAATGCAACTATAGGTAATGTTGAATTATATGCAGAAACGACACGTGATTTTTTCCAAATGTTAAATTTTTAGTGCTCACTTTATCCCGAACGACCTATACGTGTTTGTATGCCAATGTCACAGAATGTCTAGGAATACAGAAATGAAATAGCCCGTAGGCCGGCTAACTCAGTCACACACGTCTAAAAATTGTCTTCGCTGACCAGCAACGTAGCGCAAACGTCACTCGCCCAATCAGCGTAAGGCGGCTGCCCTGCTAGCCGGCAGCCAGGCCAATAGGAAACCTACTGTAACATGCAGCAGCCAAACAAAGACACAGGGCTGGTATCAACAGCCTCGCGCCAATAAGCGGCTAAGTTCGTCCTATCAAACGAGCCGCCACGTAATTTCACGTCTGTATTACTACTTAGTATGTGCCAATGCCATGGCCTCTTGCACGCTAGTTCAGTGGCTTGCCGCGCCTAGAGGCTAGGGGAAGGCTTGATGGCGCTGCTGTCTCGTCCTTACCGCATCCAAGCCTCTAACGCGCATAATACATTCAACACAGTCGACCACCTTAATACACTTATCTATCTCTAGATTGCATGTAATGTGACTATCTGCGCGTTATCTTCCTGCGATTAAAGTTCGTGAAGTCTCAGTTGCTCATGTCTTGCTGCAGTAATTTGTGACAAAGCGTTGTGAAATGAGAGGAGTTGAGACCTTCGTACACACACGCCGCACATGTACTGACAGTATCTGCACATTTCTGTGAGTAAGCTTTAGTTTTGTTCGTCCTAGCGATAACCTTCGTTATTTATCGTGACTTGCAACTCTTTTTCACTGTTTATTTTCCTTGTATTGGAGTTTGTTTGTGTTGCACTATTTCCTTCTGAATACAAATATATTGGTTAAATGCACTAAGAATTGTCGAATGTTAACCAAGCAAGCTCTTCTGAAGCTCTGTTGCTGTGGATGCCAGTTTTTGTGTTTAATTAAAAGAAAATGAGAATATATCGAAATTCGGCAATCTGGTGTAATGACCAACCAGCTTCAGAATGTCGTGTAGGCTAACCTCAATATTAAAAAAAGATGACGGACTGACACCGAGACCTAACCGCTGTACCTATAAACATGGAATTCTAATGATAGGTTCCTCTCTAGGTGTAGACAAACCCTAGGAAGAAATTTTTCGAAATTAAACCCTTAAGATAGTGAAAAGGGATTGAATGTATTTGGTCACTGTAGCTCGTCGCGATTTTCACTCCAAAGGGACCAGGGGCGTCATTTGGCCCCCCCCCCCCTGGATTTAGAATTTTATGTGTATAAATATATTTTTTGTATTTTGAAATGTAAATAATGCCTACTTAAGGCCATAAAACTGAAGTTGTATTATTAAAGTATCTAATTTATACATGCTTAATTAATAAAAAAGATGCAACAAGGTCACTGTCGCCAGAAAACAAAATCTTGCCCCCCCCCCCCCTAGAAAAACCTGAAATGACGCAAGGGACTCACATACGAATATCTGTGATTTTTAGGATTTTCCGAAATTCGACGCCAGAGATGGTACAAAGACGTGAACTGTTAGCGAGTTTGAAGACTTTCGTACAGGCATCGATGAGACACCATGGGGTTTCTTACCTGGCCCTGATGCTATGAGAATGCGCCGATTTTGCGTTGTGTGTAGTACTCCTATTTCTGCTGTGTACAATATTGTTCACGTAACTCGACAATTGAATCGCTCAATTATTGCCGTGATTTGTACGTGCGTTCCGTGGACCCGTTATTGGTAACCTTCGATTATAAGGTTGCAAGGCGCCCAGCAGTCATGTCATCCTTTTCAAATATTGTTCTGCATCGGTCGGATTTTTTGTCACTCTTAAAAAGTCCGGCTTTTTATCATAATTAGCTATTATGTAAATATGTTTAGTATAGCTTATGCGCATTCATATTATTTATTTGTTCGTACAATACATTTAAGCTTTACAGTGTGTTGCAATCCAGTTTGCACATTTTATTTAAACTGATAAATGGTTTTGTTTTCAGTTGATTGAACTTTCGAAAGCTATTCGCGATATTATTATGGCGTTCTCAACAACACTGAAATCTTATTAAATGTTAAAATGAAATGACCTCCTTTTTAGAAGTAAAAGTCCTTTTTTATCAGCAGTGTCTGGTAACCCTCAGGCCCGTCCTGTACCAGCGGCGATATGCACAGTGCGCAGTCTATACTACTCGCTCTCCCACAGGCTTGTGCGTTACGACCAAAGGGCGACGAACTAACGATCTGTTGAGGCCAGCCCGAACATTACCCTGGCCCTGGCACTGGCCCTCTGCGTGATAATAGACCTGTTGTCGAGGTATACTCTGTTCGCGATAAACTGACCACTTTTGAAGACCGCCGTGTCCATAATAATATTATTTTAAATATCAGATGTTAACTTTTTAGTGTAATGTAACCTGCACACTTTGGTAGTTAATTAGGTAGCTTTGTTTGTAGTCAAAAGTTGCACAAAACTATAAGTAATCTCAAAACAAAAAATTGACTAAGGTTTCAAAAGTGCTCACTTTACCTCGAACCACCTATAGTCGCCTACCCAGTCTTGCCAGAAAGTTTTTTCTTTCAATCAGCGCGCGTGTGACAAAGTACCCTTCATATTTGTGTGACAAGAATATTGAATTAGTCTGCCTATTTTCGTTAAGTATAGCCAATATTAATTTATGTGCGTTTTTCTCGTATATTAATTTAATATGTATGAAGCATTATGCGTTGTTCACTAACTTTACATATCCAGTCTTACTCCATCCCTTTTACTTCTTTTCTTACTATTTTTTCTGCTACAGTTGCCGGACGATTTAAACCGTCTCTAATTTAAGTGCAGTTAGTAAGAATTACCATAACATAATTAATCAAAATATTATTGATTTATGTGTTTCTTTACAATCAACGCAGATGGGTTGTAAAATGTTTGGAACGTGTGTGTGTATGTATGTAGATGTGTATGTATGTAGATGTGTATGTATGTGTATATATATATATATATATATATATATATATATATATATATATAGACACACACTCTCACGCATCATACACACATACACATGTACCTCGAAGGCATAAGACACCATGTTCACTTTTTTTTTTTAAATTCACTTCACCATAAACAGTAAAATAGTTTTAAGTACTTTCTAATGGTATACAACACAAGTCCGTTTTGTGTCAAAAACATTTTTTGGGTGTTAAACCGCTGAATTCACTAGTAAATTACACTCTTCAAACTGCTCTATTACTGAAAGGTATCAATTTTGTGACGTAGTGTCTTATGCCTCTGAGGTACAAGATATATATGAATTTATTTATTTTGAAAATAATGTTCTTACCTAAATTACTAAGGTTTAGAATATACAGTAGCATACAGTTCCCATGTCCCTGAATCATAAACAATTATACTATTCCAATAAAAAAAAAATAAAACCGAAAAAAAAATGCACAGTTGTAATATTGACATGAGTAGTGTAATTCGGGGTTATTCATTAAGCGTAAAAATGGCTTCTTTGTGAGCACTCTTGATTAATTTTTAATTGTGTTGGCGTATTTATTTGGCCATGGATCTCCCTACTCTTCTCCCCTTCTTCCTAAATGAAATCCTGCATTCGCCTCTCAATAAAGACATGTGTTTATATGTTGTAATGTACATGACCGTAAAACGTGTTGGGTAAATGTTACACACGAGAATTGAAGAAAAAAAACATACGATCTTCGGTATAGAATGAGTCCAAAGGGTGATGAAATTGGACTTAAAACATTGAATTAATTCATTAGGATAGTTATGGTTATTACTCCATGTGGCAAACTGTTCTCCATAATTCGGTAGCATATTTGGCATATTTATATTTGCAAACATATGTGATACATTATGATACATGGATTATCAATCAGCGTGTAATAGATAACGTAAAAGGTTGTCTCGTGTAATCAAGTATTTTAATCCTCACCGTTTTCGAGGAATTCGTTTTTGAAATTTTCAAAATAATGTGGTGAACCTTGCGTGCTGGCAACGCGCACTACACCAAAATAACACACTGTTGCAGATCTCGAAAGAGTAAGATAACTTAAAGATGTACATTGTGGCAAGAAACGATCCAAATAACAAATCCTTAATCCGACTTTTTTTTTGTGTTGTTTACATGGATGACGAAGACTCAGGGATACTGAAATATTTGTGACGTTAAATATAAGGATTAAAAATATGGATAACCCCACCCCAGTTAAATATTTTTCGCGATATTTTTAGTAATATATTGACTCGGGTCCATAAACCGCGAATAGCCTATGTTTTTCGACTATAACATATTTAAAGATTATATATATATATATATATATAAATATATATATATATATAGGCCTATTGTTGAGTACATTTTTTTTGAAGTCCTTTTCATTAATTTGATCCCTCTGCATTCTTATTAAACAACTTCCGCCCACCTCCTCAACCCTCTTACCTGAATTGTCGTCAAAATGCCGAAAAGTCAGACTCAGTAGCGTATAGTCGGTTGGGCGCTGGTCTACGGTGCGAGAGATCCTGGGTTCAAATCCCGGCTCGGACATGGATGTTGTGTTGTCCGTTCGTCACACTTCACCCTCTTCGACTCTTGAAGATCGCTTGACGGCCAATTTTTATTGTTTGTACGAGGTATGGTTTGCTTTGTAGACGTACATAGTGACCATATTCTACTGTAATGAAATTTTTTTGGCTTTCATAGTTTTTTTTATAAGGTCATGTCAAAATTTCAAATTGGCATAAAACTGCTTTATGCTTTAAATAAAAGCCAACTGATTTACCGAACTGAAAAAATTCCGACTGAATAATTAAAATGTAGGCTACAAGGTCTCCTGTTTAAAAAAAAAAAAAATAGTTTCTTATTTAAAAAATTGAACTTTTTAATGTTTTGCACTGAACTAAGCGCAATAGTTATAAACAAAACTGGAGTTGAGACTAAAACTGCGGAGTTGTAGTACTTCCATTCAATTGACAATTCAATAAGCATAAACCAAGAGCAGCAAAGTAGAATCACAACGTAGCTTGTCCTAAATGTCCCGTAACATACTTAAAATAAAAAGATTGATTAGGTGTGTGTAGATCCAG
>PNEQ01130591.1:0-10781 GCA_003012365.1 Medauroidea extradentata | reverse complement strand
TTTATTTTAATTGGCTGTTAGTCACGTGATGAATTTACCCCCCCCCCTACTTTCCCCTCTCACCGACACTCGTGTTACTACCCGCTCAAATTACTACACACCCCTCCACCTCACACCCCCTTCATTTTCCAAATAATTATTTTATTTCCCCTTCTACTTTATGTACCATTTCCCCCACCACCATTTCCACTAGCCAATAAGAAGCTACCTCTCTTTCCCCACATAACATTATTTCTCTTACTGTAACCAATCACAAGCTACCTTCCCCTTCTCGTTAGAATACATTTTCCTTTATACACTCTACTTCATAGCCCAAATAAGCTAGCCAATTACATACGATTTCCCCCCTCCATGCTTCTGTTTTATATCTTAACATATAACCCACCATCACCGAAATAAATTTCTGTGTACTTACATTTTATTAGTATCCCTTCTCCTCTCATCACACCTTATATGCCCCCCCCCCCCCATTATCCTTTCATATGATTGGTCGGTAGACACCCTTCTCTCACCTTCTAATGGTCACTTGTATCCCCTCTTTCCCATATTTCTACACTTTTATAATCCCTCGTAACAGAAGGGAACGATCAGTCTCCGTCGTCTACCTCTTTGAGCTCAGTTCATATCGTGGTTTGTTCATTTGTAGTTAAAAGTATAACCGTTCATTTGCACTCGTGTATCAGCAAACCAGTAAGACACGACGAAGTGCATATAGTTAACGTACTGTTCTACCGCGCCGGCATTTTGTTCCAACTGTGTCGGAAAGAAGTCGTAATTGTTCTGCATTAGAGCTGGAAGAGAAGAGTTGATCCGTTCTTCATTGACAGCCACACGCAGGGTTCCTGTGGTCTACAACTGATGTGAAGAAGGTCACCGTCACAGAACACCATTCAGATCAGAAGACACATTACAGTACACGGATGTAATGGTGGGCTACAGAAGATATGTTTTAAAAATGCTAAAGGAGTTTTACAAATTCTGTTCTGTGATGGCGATATTCACTTGGTAATGTGTTACGATTCATACGAAGGATACTATGTACAAGACGAACTATCATGCGACAACGATGAATGTTACGTTTTTAATATTCGTCCAGACTCAGTACTTCCGTGCACACTGAACGACTTGTTGCTACAGCGAAATGGTGAAAAAGTGACTGAAATTCGTGGCCATAACTCATTCTCATACACACTTCGTCGAACAGGAAGCAAAACAGTGTGCGAATGGAGAGAGAAATGTAACGGACATACACATGTTGTGCAAAGACGTGCATTTCCTGAAAGGTCTTCACAGTGCTCACATTTTTCGTGCGAAGTATACCTTTCTTTAAGACCGATGCCACAGCAAGTACATACACTTACCCCCAGTCAGACAGACACATTTAACCCTTTGAAAGAATACGACTTTGTCGATGTAATGTTACACGGAGTTACGTACACCCCAGAAGCATTCGTAAAACACGTTGTTGAAAGATGTGAAAATGACATACATTTCCATATGGAGAGAAGATACAACGATGGAGCAGTCGTTTCGCTAACAGTACGAGACTGTGACACCGACGAGTGTGCTGTAGGTTTTTGTAGGCCTAGAATGACATTCCCCATATCGATGCAAGATATGAAGAAGGAAGCTTCTGAACTAATCATAAAAACAAAATATGACTATAAAAAACGTGAGTTCGAACACGAAATTACTGGAGGGAAGCTCTAAACCCCATTACTATGCCACGAGAGATGTACGGGCGTTTGGCATACATTTACATCATTAGCAGAGACTGATCCTTGGACTGAAGAGGTACAAGTGTGTGTGCAAACGAACTTTGTGTTGTTTGTCGAAAATGTCTTATGGGCTTCCATTCACCAGCTTCATTTATTAAAAAGCAAATTGCTATACATTCTTAATACAGTACAATTGTACAGTACCTTTTCGAATGTGTATTTATACAATTTCTTATAACACCCATCGGTCACTTTAAAAATTATCGTCAATTACTTTTGTAATCATAACATCCAGTGCCAAATACCATAAAAAACCGTCAGCTTAGTGTGTTCTTCACCAGTATTAACTTCTCTCCAGATGAAATGTATGCTTGCTGTTCAGCAGGACAAAAAATATTATCTGCTATAGTGCCACATTGCTAGACAGGGAGAACGAACTACCGTACTTGCCCAAAGAATTTCTTCTCGTCTACGCTCCGCACGAGGTACCATCAGCGTACAAGTTCCTACCAGATCATCTAAAAGAAGACGAGGACATTGTCGACTGTTTTCCATGAAAGGAGTGTTTCCGGGGGGACCATACTTCGCTTCCAGACACGCCAAATCGCAGGAGTTGGTGCAAGGTGCTACGACGCTCGTCAACGACCAGCACTTCATCCACTATAGTCCGCATCACGTCTATTGACAACAGTACTCCAAAGACGCCTACCTGCGAGACCGAGTAGTGACGTTTATCCCAAGTAAATTGCTCGCAGTAACATGTACTGTAACATCCAAGGCTTTCGTTCGCAAAACACATTCACCATCAAGCAGGTATTAATATCGGACAGTGACGATGACCTGACGACAAAAGTTTTCACCTTCGAGCCCCTGGGACCATCTGAGCCGTACATAATAACAATTGTATCGACTGCAAACGTATCAGAAACGTGGACTCAGGTGGGTTTCAATTCACTCAATTACTCATTGTCTTGGGTTACACCTTAAATGAAGATTGCTCAGTGTTTGACATCGGAAATGGGTAAAAGCTTGTGTTACGTAGTGTGTGCTCGAACAGCATTATAAGTATCGATGTACATAAGAAGTTTAAGTGCGCTACATCCAGTAAACTTGTTGAAATGTATACTGATAAACTTCACAACTGCGAGAAAAATAAATTTTGCACACAGTGTAACTCGGAAGCCCTGAGACTTTGGTTTTATGATAACCCATGATACGTGTAAAAATTCATGTTGAACGAGAGAGAATCTGTAGCTTTCAATTTACTTAAATCATCATCACCATCATCATCATCATCCCAACCAGTCATGAAATGAGTTCAGAGAGGTAGTTGGCGGGGACACGCATTTATTGAAATTCAAATGTATGTATGTATGTACAGAAAAAGAAATTTAAAAACTAATACAAATTCAATTAGAAGAAATGTTTTATTACCAAACGATTACCTGTAAATAACACTTATTTAAAGTCTGTTGTTTGTAGTGTAGTGTAAATAAGAAAAAAAAGTAATAATATTCATTTTTATTTTTCTAACATTAAACAATATTTGTAACCTTTCTATACATTTGTATATGTGGTAAACACCATGTGTATAAGACCGAATACGTAATAAAACCACTAAAACATGTTTTAAATAACTATTTGTATATTTTGTGTAACTAGTCCAAGCTTTGAAAAATAAATGCATTCTATGATTGAATCGTCTTTTCTGTTTAGTCAAAGTCCTAGTATACGTTTTCAATTTATTTCGGCAACGTTAACAATTGCGAAAAAAAATCATTTTAAAAGATACTAACACGTATATTTGATTATTTTCAATAATATCACATTTTTAAAAAATTAAATCAGATCGATCAAATTAAAATACATTTACTTTATTCGCGTGGAGACTGTTGGAAGTGTGTGCTAGAGATACACAGAGAGAGAGAGAGGGAGAGAGAGGGAGAGAGAGACAGAGACTGATCACACTACACCAACGGCCGGTAAGGTGTCAGGTAGGCTAAGGAAGGGAGGGGGGCGGGCGGGTGTGAACGTGTCGACTCGAGTCACACAGCTCAACCCAGCTACAGTATATATCTGTAGTGGAGAATAGTAAAACATATAACTTTGTGACTTTACAAGTCTATATTTTGCAAACGGCTGCTCGGATTTGAATAACGTATACATTGTAGAATTTCTTTTTAAATTCTGAACAAGTAGCGTGTATTTGTTTTTCTGATGCGTACACGGAGGTTCGAACCAATACCCCTCTTGGTAAAAATCATGTTTAATATAGTGTAAAAAATTAAGCTTATCTTGGATCATGCTCGAGCACATACGATAAACTGGTGAAAGCATTCTGACAGTCCCATATGTTGAGCTCATTCTTTTGCCATCACTAGAAACACAAACTTGTCCTTCTAGCTAACACGTCTTCAGATTCACCAAAAGTCTTGTCTGTGTTAAAATGATCGTCGCACACCTAGACCACTGATACGAAACTGTTATATTCCATACAGCATAAGACATTTTTTCCTGAGATGACTTTTCTAAATCACAAGTTCAACACTTTTGTTTTTAACTTACCTACTACTATACCTAGCACCTTAACCCAGCATCACTTGTAATATTCGTTTACCTACTAAATTATCAAGATAGGTCAAAGCTACACTCAGCTTATCATTTTTGATTTGTATGCATCAAAACAACCATACTTCTAAATGCATTTTATCATCCATACATAACATACACTTCAGTATTATATCAGCATTCATTAACTAACCGAGGCGGGTCACATAGTAAACTATTCATTACTTTACGTTAAGTAAATATCATCACATATTTACAATGTTGAATCAGATAACCATACCACATGAATATATAAACTGCACCTTTCAATCTTATAACTTTACACAACCAAAACCGTCCCTCTTATACCAAATATCAATGGTTGGCACATTCTACATACGGTATCATCTCCAGTGCATTCATGTCAGTCAAATCATAGCATATAATAATTATTCGCTAAACTTTTCTAAGTCGTACAAACCGACATTTCGTTCTCATCCATCAAACTAAACTCAGTTTTCATCTAGACAAACGCACCTTCATTACTCACTTGTACTACACCATTCATATTACTCAGTCAGACAATACATACAAACTACACCTTTCAATTATATAACTTAACACAACCAAAAGCCGTCCCTCTTATACCAAATATCAATGGCTGACACATGCTACATACGGTATTATCTCCCGTACATTCATATCAGTCAAAACATACCCGACAATAATTATTCGCTAAACTTTTCTAAGACGTACAAACCTACATTTCGTTCTCATCCATCAAACTAAACTCAATTTTCATCTAGACAAACACACCCTCATTACTTACTTGTACTACATCAGACAAAACCAAAAGCCCTCCCTCTTATACCAAATATCAATAGCTGGCACATGCTACATACGATATTATCTCCCGTGTCTCTCTTTTTTGTCTGGTGAAAAAAAGACTACTGGTTGGACGAAGATGAGAAAATAATATAGTCCTGGCAGGGGTTCGAACCCAGGACCATTAGGTCAAATTCCTTACTGAGCTACTGGGACAGTCGCGTATGTCAAGTGTATTTAGTTGTGAATGTAACAAGAGATACTGTTTTTTTATCACTTTGTTACTTACTAGTGAACACATGTGTGATTGAGCTGAGAGTAGTTTTACCTGCTTATTTTAGGTCAGCACAAACCGCACTCTGATTATATTATGACTGGTAGAATCTTTTGAGTATATAAAGAGATATGGGTGCTCGGGGCTGAAATAATTACAATAAATGTATCCTAGTACCGTACATTTAGCGTTTTACTGACTAAAGGGTATATGGTACTGAGTATCGAAAGGGACTTACGAAAAATTCTTAACTCGCGCAAACGAGTTTTTTATGGAATGTTTAGTGATAATTAAACGACTTAGACCATCACCAGCTTTCTACAAACGAAACCGAGCTCTCGTAACCGTACAAAGTGACTAGCCGTCCTATGTTCGCAGAACAGATTATGTTATACGATATCAACTTATCCACAGCAGGATACAGCTATACTCGACTGTGCTCCGTGGTTATTAGCTTTTCGCGTATGTGAGTTAGAACAGCTTACATAGACGTAGCTAACTCCTGATGTCGTCATATTTTAATTGGATTTAAGGTAACTCGACCAATAAAGAAAATGTAATCATACACTAATACAGGTTGGTGTGATATAATATTGACGAAGAAACGATGACTTCTCACGATGAACGGTGACTAGTGTGTGAATGAGAGACTTTGGTCAACGCTCAACGACGTGTATGAAGCAACGATGGAATGTAAGGGTTGCGGAAAACGGGAGATCTCTGAGAAACCCCGCCGATCAACTGCTTCGTCTGGCACGATGTATGCATGTGGAAATCCGGGGTGGTGAATGTTATGACTATTCGACCACGGCGACAAGCAGAATTATGTTATGATTACAGCCTATCGCCCGTGCTGTTAACGACATCGGCATCGTTGCTATCCAGCTTCTAGCTTGGTACATGCGAATCATCGAAGTAGCTAGCATAGAATGAATGGTGGAATTTAAGCACTGTTTATGTATTATATGCTATGATTTGACTGACATGAATGCACTGGAGATGATACCGTATGTAAAATGATAAGCTGAGTGTAGCTTTGACCTATCTTGATAATTTAGTAGGTAAACGAATATTACAAGTGATGCTGGGTTAAGGTGCTAGGTATAGTAGTAGGTAAGTTAAAAACAAAAGTGTTGAACTTGTGATTTAGAAAAGTCATCTCAGGAAAAAATGTCTTATGCTGTATGGAATATAACAGTTTCGTATCAGTGGTCTAGGTGTGCGACGATCATTTTAACACAGACAAGACTTTTGATGTATCTGAAGACATGTTAGCTAGAAGGACAAGTTTGGGTTTCTAGTGATGGCAAAACACTGAGCTCAACATATGGGACTGTCAGAAAGCTTTCACCAGTTTATCGTATGTGCTCGAGCATGATCTATGATAAGCTTAATTTTTTACACTATATTAAACATGATTTTTACCAAGAGGGATATTGGTTCGAACCTCCGTGTACGCATCAGAAAAACAAATACACGCTACTTGTTCAGAATTTAAAAAGAAATTCTACAATGTATACGTTATTCAAATCCGAGCAGCCGTTTGCAAAATATAGACTTGTAAAGTCACAAAGTTATAGGTTTTATTATTCTCCACTACAGATATATACTGTAGCTAGGTTGAGCTGTGTGTGTGACTCGAGTCGACACGTTCACACCCGCCCGCCCCCCTCCCTTCCTAAGCCTACCTGACACCTTACCGGCCGTTGGTGTAATGTGATCAGTCTCTGTCTCTGTCTCTCTCTCCCTCTCTCTCTCTCTGTCTCTCTAGCACACACTTCCAGCTGTCTCCACGCGAATAAAGTAAATGTATTTTAATTTGATCGATCTGATTTAATTTAAAAAAAAAAATGTGATGTTATTGAAAATAATCAAATATACGTGTTAGTATTTTTTAAAATGATTTTTTTTTTCGCAATTGTTAACTTTGCCGAATTAAATTGAAAACGTATACTAGGACTTTGACTAAACAGAAAAGACGATTCAATCATAGAATGCATTTATTTTTCAAAGCTTGGACTAGTTACACAAAATATACAAATAGTTATTTAAAACATGTTTTAGTGGTTTTATTACGTATTCGGTCTTATACACATGGTGTTTACCACATATACAAATGTATAGAAAGGTTACAAATATTGTTTAATGTTAGGAAAATAATAATGAAAATTATTACATTTTTTTTTATTTACACTACACCACACACAACAGACTTTAAATAAGTGTTTTTTACAGGTAACCGTTTGGTAATAAACAATTCTTCTGATTAAATTTGTATTGGTTTTTAAATTTCTTTTTCTGTACATACATACATACATTTGAATTTCAATAAATGCGTGTCCCCGCCAACTACCTCTCTGAACTTATTTCATGACTGGTTGGGATGATGATGATGATGATGATGATTTAAGTAAATTGAAAGATACAGAGTCTCTCTCGTTCAACATGAATTTTTACACGTATCATGGGTTATCATAAAACCAAAGTCTCAGGGCTTCCGAGTAACACTGTGTGCAAAATTTATTTTTCTCGCAGTTGTGAAGTTTATCAGTATACATTTCAACAAGTTTACTGGATGTAGCGCACTTAAACTTCTTATGTACATCGATACTTATAATGCTGTTCGAGCACACACTACGTAACACAAGCTTTTACCCATTTCCGATGTCAAACACTGAGCAATCTTCATTTAAGGTGTAACCCAAGACAATGAGTAATTGAGTAAATTGAAACCCACCTGAGTCTATGTTTCTGATACGTTTGCAGTCGACACAATTGTTATTATGTACGGCTCAGATGGTCCCAGGGGCTCGAAGGTGAAAACTTTTGTCGTCAGGTCATCGTCACTGTCCGATGTTAATACCTGCTTGATGGTGAATGTGTTTTGCGAACGAAAGCCTTGGATGTTACAGTACATGTTACTGCGAGCAATTTACTTGGGATAAACGTCACTACTCGTTCTCGCAGGTAGGCGTCTTTGGAGTACTGTTGTCAATAGACGTGATGCGGACTATAGTGGATGAAGTGCTGGTCGTTGACGAGCGTCGTAGCACCTTGCACCAACTCCTGCGATGTGGCGTGTCTGGAAGCGAAGTATGGTCCCCCCGGAAACACTCCTTTCATGGAAAACAGTCGATAATGTCTTCGTCTTCTTTTAGATGATCTGGTAGGAACTTGTACGCTGATGGTACCTCGTGCGGAGCGTAGACGAGAAGAAATTCTTTGGGTAAGTACGGTAGATCGTTCTCCCTGTCTAGCAATGTTAAAGATTTATACCTGCCATATGCCACTATAGCTGATAATATTTTTTGTCCTGCTGAACAGCAAGCAAACATTTAATCTGGAGAGAAGTTGATACTGGTGAAGAACACACTAAGCTGAAGGTTTTTTTATGGTATTTGGCACTGGATGTTATGATTACAAAAGTAATTGACGATATTTTTTAATGTGACCGATGGGTGTTATAAGAAATTGTATAAATACACATTCGAAAAGGTACTGTACAATTGTACTGTATTAAGAATGTATAGCAATTTGCTTTTTAATAAATGAAGCTGGTGAATGGAAGCCCATAAGACATTTTCGACAAACAACACAAAGTTCGTTTGCACACACACTTGTACCTCTTCAGTCCAAGGATCAGTCTCTGCTAATGATGTAAATGTATGCCAAACGCCCGTACATCTCTCGTGGCATAGTAATGGGGTTTAGAGCTTCCCTCCAGTAATTTCGTGTTCGAACTCACGTTTTTTATAGTCATATTTTGTTTTTATGATTAGTTCAGAAGCTTCCTTCTTCATATCTTGCATCGATATGGGGAATGTCATTCTAGGCCTACAAAAACCTACAGCACACTCGTCGGTGTCACAGTCTCGTACTGTTAGCGAAACGACTGCTCCATCGTTATATCTTCTCTCCATATGGAAATGTATGTCATTTTCACATCTTTCAACAACGTGTTTTACGAATGCTTCTGTGGTGTACGTAACTCCGTGTAACATTACATCGACAAAGTCGTATTCTTTCAAAGGGTTAAATGTGTCTGTCTGACTGGGGGTAAGTATATGTACTTGCTGTGGCATCGGTCTTAAAGAAAGGTATACTTCGCACGAAAAATGTGAGCACTGTGAAGACCATTCAGGAAATGTACGTCTTTGCACAACATGTGTATGTCCGTTACATTTCTCTCTCCATTCGCACACTGTTTTGCTTCCTGTTCGACGAAGTGTGTATGTGAATGAGTTATGGCCACGAATTTCAGTCACTTTTTCACCATTTCGCTGTAGCAACAAGTCGTTCAGTGTGCACGGAAGTACTGAGTCTGGACGAATATTAAAAACGTAACATTCATCGTTGTCGCATGATAGTTCGTCTTGTACATAGTATCCTTCGTATGAATCGTAACACATTACCAAGTGAATATAACCATCACAGAACTGAATTTGTAAAACTCCTTTAGCATTTTTAAAACATACTCTTCTGTAGCCCACCATTACGTCCGTGTACTGTAATGTGTCTTCTGATCTGAATGGTGTTCTGTGACGGTGACCTTCTTCACATCAGTTGTAGACCACAGGAACCCTGCGTGTGGCTGTCAATGAAGAACGGATCTACTCTTCTCTTCCAGCTCTAATGCAGAACAATTACGACTTCTTTCCGACACAGTTGGAACAAAATGCCGGCGCGGTAGAACAGTACGTTAACTATATGCACTTCGTCGTGTCTTACTGGTTTGCTGATGCACGAGTGCAAATGAACGGTTGTACTTTTAACTACAAATGAACAAAACCACGATATGAACTGAGCTCAAAGAGGCAGACGACGGAGACTGATCGTTCCCTTCTGTTACGAGGGTTTATAAAAGTGTTGAAATATGGGAAATAGGGGATACATGTGACCATTAGAAGGTGAGAGAAGGGTGTCTACCGACCAATCATATGAAAGGATAATGGGGGGGGGGGCATATAAGGTGTGATGAGAGGAGAAGGGATACTAATAAAATGTAAGTACACAGAAATTTATTTCGGTGATGGTGGGTTATATGTTAAGATATAAAACAGAAGCATGGAGGGGGGAAATCGTATGTAATTGGCTAGCTTATTTGGGCTATGAAGTAGAGTGTATAAAGGAAAATGTATTCTAACGAGAAGGGGAAGGTAGCTTGTGATTGGTTACAGTAAGAGAAATAATGTTATGTGGGGAAAGAGAGGTAGCTTCTTATTGGCTAGTGGAAATGGTGGTGGGGGAAATGGTACATAAAGTAGAAGGGGAAATAAAATAATTATTTGGAAAATGAAGGGGGTGTGAGGTGGAGGGGTGTGTAGTAATTTGAGCGGGTAGTAACACGAGTGTCGGTGAGAGGGGAAAGTAGGGGGGGGGGTAAATTCATCACGTGACTAACAGCCAATTAAAATAAA
>PNEQ01130590.1:0-10781 GCA_003012365.1 Medauroidea extradentata | reverse complement strand
GGGGGAGAGGGAGAGAGAAAGAGGAGAGGGGAAGGGATAGTTATAAAAGTGAAAAATAAGTGAGAGATAATCATTTTCCTTCAAGTACTGGTTTTAAAGAAAAATTTTGTCACGTTTGATGGAAAATAAGTGGAAATTACAAAAACATTTCGAAAAAAGGTATGGGATGGCGGTTAGGTTGAAAAACTGTCCTGTCCTCTTAGTAACATCTGTACTGACGATTGAAATGTGTGGCGTGATGATATCCCTTGTTTGCGTGCCATGTCGAAGCACCTTTCTTGTGTGTGCTGGTATT
The DNA here is from genome assembly GCA_003012365.1 of Medauroidea extradentata. Taxonomy (NCBI): domain Eukaryota; kingdom Metazoa; phylum Arthropoda; class Insecta; order Phasmatodea; family Phasmatidae; genus Medauroidea; species Medauroidea extradentata. The sequence continues at coordinate 10,486 of PNEQ01130590.1, read as the reverse complement.
AGTTTGCGGTGCTACTGCTGGGAGCACTCCAAAATGAGGTTCACTCCCGAAGTGGAAGAAGCAGTTCTATACCCTTTCTATATTTATTCTATACGGCCCAGTGCCTAACAAGTTATCCCATGCACAAACTTTGTAAAGTGCATTCACAAATGATTACGGCAATTACACACATAATTATGCACTGTACTTGTTTGTTATTTCTTGAAATATATTTATTATTACGGTAATTTAAAAGTTATTGTACGTTAATTACAGTATTTACTGATAACACATGCATTAATTAATGAAGTCGGGATATTTCTTTGTACATTAGAGTAATTTTGTGACCCGATAGAGTAGATTATGTGTGCGAGAGGTGCACAATGCAGTAGCAGACAATTTCGAGCACTCGTCAGCCATTTTATTGTGCTACTCACCTAACTGTACTTCAACTCTTCTAGTAGGAATGAAAGGGGACCATCCATTCTTAGTTCAGCAGTCGTCAGGGACTATGCCTAGCCACTGGGTCACCTCCGTACTAGCCTACCAGTAATCATGTTACCAAGTAGGGCAATAATGTTAGCTAACAGTTACCAAAACAGAAGTTACGTAGATCGTTGTAACTCTCCTAGTCACCATGTAACCGCATCCACAACTGGCACAGCTCAATAATCGCTCCAGTATTTTGTGGCCAGATAATTGATTCAGTATTTTGTGGCCTGAAATCATCGTGTCACATCAGTCGTCATTGTCTCGCATAGTGAAACTGCCTGAAGCACCTTGTCTAGTTAATATGTCTTGTAGTAACCTAAGTCATTGTCGCAATGACCCAAAGTGCCCTGCCAGTTAATTCTTGTTGCAGTTTAAGCTCTTGCAACTCTTGTTGTCAACGTTATGTCATGTATGTCTTCACCAAATTGAGACTGACCCAAGCCTGATTGTAGTTATAGTACTATGAATATTAAGAGTGTGTGCAATCTTTATCAAGTGATGAATCTTGTTGTCATGAATATTCACCAACCTATTGGACAGAATTTACCTTTAATGATACTCTTTTGTTTACCAACCTTTGACAATCAATCTAAGGCAAGTGACTTCTGCCTTCCCTCTATTATTTATGTGAGATGCAATCCCAGTGCCACTGTTACCAAAGCTCTTCCTTGTTAAGGCGACTTCCTAGTAAAATATGAGGAACAAGTGTATGCATCTAGAATAAAGCATTTATTTCGAACACAATAAAACTTTTCCATGTCAGCTCTTTTTAATAATGAAGAAGAAAGATCTATCTGCGGTCATGATTTTCAACAACAGTCATAAACTAATTGAGAAATTATCAGAGAAACTGACAATTATCGCACTTGCAAAGGACTTCAGCAACTAAAAGCTGCATGGCATTAAGTTTTGATGACTATAGGGAGTTAGGTGCCAGCCTAACGAATAAATTTCACAAATAAAATCATAGGGTTGTCGCTTTAACTTTTTTTATCGCATGCTTTTCTGTAAAGCACAGTTTGCTTGCTCCTCGTTGTCTAGTGTGGCTGGAAAGTGACGAGGCTATGAGGGATGCAAGACGCACGTGTCGGTAATTCCCCTACTAAGTTGATATTTTAATACTGTTATATTCGTCCAGGATTTTGTAGCAAAGGAATAGGTTCATTGAAACTAATTAACGAAATACATTTGTGTATGTTGAAAAGTTTCTTTACAATGTTGAAGATGAATTGAATTTTTGTGAAACTGTTACTGTAAAGGAATAAGTTAAGATGCAGCTGGTGTTGTTGTTAGTGAATTTAACACTTGGATTTTTGAAAAAAAAATTTATAAATTTCCAAAATGATTTTAAATAAATGTTTCGAATTTTTTCGGAAAATTTGGAAAAAACTTGATTTTTTTCACGGTTTTTTCCTTTCACCAATTTTTCTGGAAATTTTAGAACTCTAGTCACGACTTAAACAAAATAAATATTAAAATGTTGTGCCTATGTTTTCGTAAATTTAGGCTAATTTACATAAATATTATTTATTGATACTAACATGTTTACATTGTACTAATGATAATTTAGTGATATTCAGTAACCTTATTTACTCTGGATATTTCAGCAAATTTCAATTCTTACTACAGTTAATATTTCCTTCACATTGTTACTAGGGTTAGCGGGAGATATAGTGACTGTCACTGTATAGGGCGCCACTCCATGGATTACTGGCGTGGAGGCAAGGCTAGACTCTTACAGTGTGATGCCACCAGCGAGGCTCTAACTCTGAAGGTGCCTCGCAGTTTTAGGTCCTTAAAAAATATACTTGTAGGGGTTAAGGTGTCCCACACGCCTACCAACCACAATTTGAACACTTTAAAAACGTCATTTGCCCACTTTGTTGGGTAGAACACCAACCTCTCCCACTAACAGTCCGGTGATTTCCAGTTTTTCTTTGCCCCAGGCCTGCCACTTATGTTTCATTTGATGACTCGTCCCCAATATAATTCAACAGTAAATGTTGAGAACAAAAGTCTTGCATAAATTAAATTATCCAACAGTAAACGAATGGAGATTATATATTAAACAATGATAAGTCCCTTAAACCCTAAACACAGCCTTTTAAACTATAAAGTTGGTGCTGCAAGTGGTGGCATATAGAATCACGTAGCCAATATAAACAAAACATACACTTAATCTAAAAGCAATAAAGTTTGAACGAAAAACAACACAAGCAACTTGTGGCCCAGGTTATGACTAAATGAATTACTTTACAGTATTAAAAGAACAACTTCAGCTCAGCAAGTGGAAAGGAAGGTTATGTGGGACTTGACCTTGGCGCACTACATAACTATATACATGACGGGAGCCACATCTGGCTCAATAATGTTAGGGGCGAAGCCCTGAACGACGACAACATGTTAGTTCGAGCTGAGATAGTTCAGGCTGCTGTAACGTGTTTTTTCTTTCAGCCGGATGTGTGGATGGCTACATTTGCAGTCTTTCCACCTAAGTCTTTGTTTTATTTTCTTTCTCCTCTGCAAAGTGCGTCCCTATTGTCTGCAGTTTGTGTGCGTCCACAAATCCTTCTATAATGTGATTTCATAGCGCTCTGTGTGATCTGCCCACGCCATATTATCACCTTTTGTCCAGTCTGCTCATGTGATATTCGCTGTCTTTGTTCCCCCTTGTATGCTGTTTGACAGCCCCTGCCATCTAGCGACAATGTTTTATACTATCTTCTGTTGATTTGCCCCCTTCTCCCCCTTCTTGTCCATCTTCTTTGCCATGTTCCGGCACTCTTGTACTGCTACTATAGAGTCATGACGTACGGCTGTGGTGCACGCTTGGTGATGTTCTTTGGAACATACCAATCAGCAGATTATGGCATAGTTTTTTCTTTTGTCAACCTACGAAGTATTAGTAGTCATCGTAGAACTGTGGTATGTTTATTTTTTAAATATTTTGTGATGCGACGTCCTCTCCAATCCATCAATCAAGGTTAGTAGTGTTTTATTCTTTCGCCTCTGGACGTTTAACGTCTGTTGTCCGTTTTGAATGTCTTTTCTACTTTCTGTGCACACTGTGTTACCTACAGTGAGGGTCCTCATCATTGTCCGCTTTGAAGTATTAATATTTACGGCGGTGATCTTGGTTGCATGCCTAGACTATCGAGCATCGCACTGAGTTAGCTCGGTTTACATCTCCTTGCCCACAGTGAAAGATAAAGCGGTGTAGCTATCTGCTTTTCACCTCCCAGTAGCAACATTTGTACCAACACTGATACTCGTCTCAGCTAAGTCTGTGACTTACCCAATATTTTTTTACAATTATTTCTCCAAGGATTAAGACATTTAATGACTAAGGTGTTTCACAACGTTACAGATGATTTACGTCATGATCCTGATAATTTTGTTTAATAAAGAAATACAATAGACTTTTAATTTTTTTTTAATGTGGAATTGGCATTTAAAAATAATATATTTTTTATTAATGGTTTAAACTTTTGTATAGCAGCATCTCTAATGTGAAATGTATGGGGTACCCCTTCTATTAATACTATTGTTAGCGCAAAAATAAATAATTTAATTTTCGTATACATGCCTATTAATCAACTACAATGAACCGTCTTGTTTGTTTCAATTTGAAATTAAACTTTAAATAATAAGTACTAATAAAAATAAATAAATTAGTTAACCAACCACAAATCAACGTCTCACGACTTTTGGCATAACTATTTGTAAAGTGTTGAAGGAAAGTTAGTTTCTACTTTAAGACACCTTACATTTCTTTATTTTTAATTATTTTGTGCGGTGTGCTTAAGGCCTAGTTTTCCTCAAGTGTTTATTAGTTTTTATCGCTTCTATATATTTGTATGTTTTGTTCTCCTGTTAATTTATTATGTCATTTTGATGCTGTTATGCATGGCTGTTTTGAGCAGGAATCTCGGCAATTCTTAACACTTGGGTATATAAAATTTTTTCTGTTTTTAATTATTATTTCACCACCAAAGTACAGCCGCACAATACCAACAGTTCCGCTACACAATGGGCAACTATTGCCTGAATTTTATTAACTTGAAATTGCTCAACATACAGAGATAAATTGCAACTTTCCGTTATCCCCACACACGTCCCAAGGAAAAACAAAAGGGAATTCTTAAATGATATATGTATTATATACTACCTGACTCGTTTGTTAACAACACTTCATATGACAATTTACTTACAAACGCAAGTGCCTAAATTCCATAACTGTGCAAAAGGACACAAAAATTTGATAACCATTATTTTTTTATAAAAAAAAAATACCAAAAAGTAATCCAAATACAATTTCAGTTGCAACCCTATAAAGAATATTACAACATCTACAAAATGTGATGTCACAATACCAGAAAGGATTACAACAAGTCCGTAGCTCTTTGCTCATACTTCAAGCAGACTATGCCACGTGCTATTTTACATAAATTCTTACTCATTCTATGACCTTGTTTTGGTATTCAGAGTTTTGAAAATATATTGGTAATTTTCATCTAAGCAATGTACCCAATTTTAACACCGAAATTAAATTCTCACCAAATATGACAATAATACTACAATTGCACAATATAGAGATAGCTACAAATACTTTGCGAGACCAGTACGTATTTACTGAAATTTAACAGTAGAATGGATTTGATCAAAATTCTTATAGACCAAAATTATAACAAATTTGCTTACAGCTGATTTTATTGTATGCTGGCAATTCGAGGGAAAACCAATAAAATAAAAAAAAATCTTGTCCAACCATCAGTCCGAAGTATGGTACCAATACACCAAGTGCATAAAAACTGGTTAGCATCAGCATAGTAGAACCCCGATTTAATTAAGTGCCACTGGACCCAAAAATGTTTACTATAAATCGATGTTCCGTTCAATACGAAATCACACCCCCCTTCCCTCATCGACCGAAAAAAGTTAAATTCCTCGGGCATGTTTCGCTGGAATTTAACGTAATTTAAAAAAAGTATATTAGCTCAAAACAATAACAAAACACATTTACAGCAATAGGTAAGCCACAGCCGCGAAAAGAAAAAAAAAATTGGCTATAAAACTTTCAGTGGAACTCTCGGCGAGCGTGCGCATGGAGAGTTAGGCCATCCTTGCACGCGCCAACAACACGTGATGAGAAGTGGTGACTAACACCGCAGAGCCGTCAATATTTCCATCTCTCTCCAGCTCGTTCCACCAACAAAATTAAGGAAAATCCCATAAAAATAGTAAAATGAAAAAAAAATATGAAAAGTTTGCGAGACAACGGTAAAATAATAATATAGTATTAACCGCGCGGCCATTGTAGCTTGTATGCAGTCACGCTCGTGAAACAAACTCGTGTTGGTCTGCTCGCTAAAAATGCTCTGTACTAGAGCGTTTTTTTAGCATCAGAGGAACAAATTATTTAAGTTTCCCGTACTAAATTTGTTGTAAAAAGTCTGCATAAATAATATTATGTATTTTTTTATAAACTCCCTTGTTTTATCACAGGACGCGAGTGTAAATAATCACGCTGCACACCGCTGCATTCTATCGGTAATATAATTAATCCATAGAGCACGCGGCACTGCTGCATATTCTACCAGAGACGCGAAGCACTATCTGTGAATTAGTTCTTGCGCTGTCCACTGCCGCGCTGTGGAGACTGGGTACCTAGAGGATTGGTCACTCGCCAGCTGTCAGGATGAGGATTTAGGCATGCACAGCATCGCTCGCTCAGCAGCGCGCCCGCGCGTGGGTATTTCAAAATCACTTCCGCGGCCAAAGTTTTCAACAAATTTTATTTTGTTTCTCGATGGACGATTTCAGCTTTCCTACGGAGATATAAGTACACACGGCAGTCTGTGCTTATAATTTAAAGGACTCAACTTACAAATAATATTTGATTTTTATCAAAGTCGGTTACATAATACTTTTTTTTTTTTTTTCGAAGGTTCCTAAAAATCCTTTTATTAAATTACTGTTTTCATTATTCCCGAGTTCACTAAATCGGGGCTCTACTAATTCCTAATACTGTCGTCGTCCCAGCCCCTTGGTCTGGGAAGTAAGGCCGACTTGACGTCAGCTACCGGCCCTCTTCTAGGCCGATTCTCTCTGTTAAGTTGTCACCCTCTACCTACCTACCACAGTGTTTGGTTTTCGAGTGTAATATTAAATTCTGTGTAGTTTCAAGGGAAATGTCAGGCTGTGCAAAGTAAACAAACCAGGGCGTCACACCTGCTTTCAAATTACCGCCACACACGTGGCATCACACCACCCACCCATCACCAACATAACAGTAGAAATGCAAAGACTCAAACATGTATTTTTTTAACAATTCAAAATTAATTTAAGAACTCTGTTATCGTAATCAACAACGGCAATGGTCACATTATATTATATGGAAGGGCATGATGTTAATATTAAGTCACATTGTCACGTAATTATTTTAAAAGTATTTTATTTTAAATATTGTTAAGTGCCCAGCCACTTCCCCACATTATTTAAACCTATATAAAATAATTTTTTCTTAATTAAATTTAAGTCTTTGATAACAGGGTTTATGCCTATTCAGTATTTGTTCATCATGTGTTCGGGATGATACAACAGGATTCAATAACCTAGTAATTGGGGACATGGTTAATTTAAATTCATCTTTTCAAATTTAAATATAAAATAGTCAGGAATCTTAAAGTAGATTTGTTTATTTTCCTGGCTTGTTTGGTTTCAAAATGACCATAGTAAAATGCTAACTATTTTTGTTGACATAACTTTTCTTTGTACTTTTCTTAATTTTTGAGTTTTGGCTATTTTAGTATCTTGTTAAATGTTTCCTGGTGAAGTGAGTACCTTCTTGTGTTGCAAGCTTCTCCAGGCTGTAGGACTTCTGGCGCCGACGTTACGGTTGATCACTTGCTTCATGGAATTTCTTCATGACGTAGGTTATTGACGCACGTTGGTCAGCCGTCTCGGGGGGGTTGCTTAGGGTATTGCGTCGCGAAAGTAGTTCCACTGTTGCAAACCTTTTGTCCCCAATTGTTATATTTGTGTTGATAAAGAATATTATTTTGATGTAAAAACTATAAACTGATATTATGTAATCCTTTGTTGAATGTTTAAGTGTAATTTTACTGCTTTTGGGAGAATTGGAGTCTGTTGTATCACTCCACCAAGCGATACCTTAACTACCACGACCGTCCATGATTTAGCAGTTGTGCATGTGTACTCGTTGGGATTGGTTGTACAAGAAGTCGTGCGGCAGTAGTTGGGCAGTTCGTGCCGGGCGCTGGCCCGTGATCAGTCGTGCAGAGGTACTTGTGTATTAACATGTCAGTCATGTAGTAACAGTCGTGCGGAAATGGCACGAGAGGAAGGACGTGTTTAAGGTAAGATGGAGGAGAAAACCTCAAGTGCATTGGCGTGACCAAGAGAATGGACATACAGTTTTCTTATTACAGTGAATTATTGAGGTGATGGGGGTCACTGGGATAGAAACAATAGCTTGAGTGTTATTTATATATTTTTTCTTTTCTTCTATTTTTTTTGTCAATATCCCTTACCTAAACCATACAAGTCGGGCGGAAATATCATGGTAGCTAAGAGTCACTCTAGAGTTTATTACATTTACTGCAAACTGCAATAAATGAACGCTACCGTATGTTGTGAAGTGTAATTTACATGACAATAAAGGTAACTATTGACGAATCCGAGTTTCTCAATTCAAGTTATAACCTGACTGATGGGTGCATGAAAACTAATATACAGTTAGCAAACCAGAAACTGAGCTATCTGGCACACTTCACGTGACATAATCTCAACGGCATGAGCAGTGAGAATTGTCGCATAATTGGGGCCGTGAACAGGGACATCAAAGCAGTCGTGTCACAATATGTTTAATTGTTCCGCAAGTGTGTTAAAATGGTATGTTCCAATCACTTTCAATAACTATTTAAAACTCATCCACGCAAAGGGTTCTCATTTGTATCACTTCATCTTCATTGCAAACCGAATAATGGGACAAATATAATTTTGGCACACAACCGCGGCCATTGTCTCGTCACAGTTCATCACTGACAGGCCACGTGGTAGGACGTACATCCCGGAGAGGAATTCAACTTTTGCAAGTCACTGATAATTCTAATTCTGTTCAAGTAATATTTTATTCATCACTATTTTTATCCTCTCAGTTTACCAGTGTTTTAGATTTGTGCGCTTAATGCCAATATCTTTCAACTTTATTATATCCATGCCTGCACATTCGGGCCGGGAGATCACTATCTGGTACCGTCCAACTCCGAAGTTTTTTAGTCAACTAGCCCACAGCTAGCAACCAACCACCATTGTATTGTGCTAATTTAATTTTAGGCCCACATGCCATGTAATTTTCGACAGTTTTAAGCCACGTAATTATAAGAGTGCCGTGACCACATGTGTGTATTGCAAGTCTATCACCAAGTGTTAGTACTTCAGTATAAATAAATCAACATGCAACCAAGTAAGTAAGAGTATTGTGTACAGTCATTTCATTAGGGATTTAGAAGCTGACCAAATTACGGTCCTACGGCAAGGGGCTGTGTGTGGACAGCCCGCATAGTCCACGTGGTGAGAGAGCTAGTTTTCTCCGAGTGCTCCCATAAACTGACCAACCAGCCAACATCACCGCAGGGAGGAGAGGCATGCCAGCCGAACAATGAGCGACCCTGAACCCCCACCACCACCATCCTACCAGGGCATAATGCTAGGTGGCGCCCAGAGGTCAATGTAACCATACCCACAGCACTGCAATAATTTAATTCAACTTCACAGTCGCCAAACAAATTGTCTCCGACCTCTAGACGCTGTAGCAGTACAAACTGCACACAACTGAGTAATTTGCAAACCTTGTGTACACATGACACACCCCAGTGAGCTCACTTTTAACATTTTATACGCTCATCTCCATAAAACAAGTTAGTAAGAAACCAGTGTTGCTATTTTCTCACCACGTAAATAGTCCAACCTTAAAGTCTTGCCAGTACTCGCATGTTCAGGTATATAGTATATGTACCGTATTTACGCAGATACAGGCCGCGTGCAGATACAGGCTGCACCCTAAATTCAGAACAAAAGTTTCTGAAAAAGTAATATCTCAAAAAGAGGCCGCACCAAAATGCTGACGCTTGGCAACCATGTATTCATAGTGTGATGACAGCTGCTGCGCGCCATTGATCGGAGCGCGTGCGTAGCTGAGTTTGAACTTGTATGCATCGTGTGTAGCCATCCCCCCACCCCTCTTGCGTATCATCTTCTTGCCTAGCACGTGTAGCGGAGTTTGACCTTGCCTACAGCTTGTGTTGCTACCTCCCCTCTCGCCTAGCTTTCAGTTCAGTTATCTGAGCCACCCACTCGTCTGCACCTGCCACAAACCCGTTTTCATGTGGTTTGGTTTGTTACCAGTGTTGTTTATGAGAGCTTGAGTCGCGCTGTACAGCTACGTAAACGTGTACCTGAGATTTCACAGTTATATTTTTACATCGTTACATAGTTTCATGTACATACATATTTATTTCTGTTTATACATATTTATTTGTTTTTGTAACCATATATTTATTTATATTTTGCGCACGTCAGAGATGGGAAAGGACAGAGCGAGTTATAAGGCTAGCTTTAAACTCAAAGTGGTGCAGTATGCACAGGAACACGGGAAGAGAGAAGCGGGAAGGAAATTTTGTGTAAATGATAAGAACGTGAGAAGGTGGATAATACACAGAGAGAATTTGCAAGGCTTGAAGAAAAATAAGTGTACATTGAGATAACAGAAGCCCTAATATCCCGAGGTGGAAAAAGAATTGAACCAGTTTGTCCTCAACACTAGGCAAAATGGTTTTGCAGTTACCACCGAAATGTTGTTATTCGAAGGCAGCAGACTTGCACGACAAAACAACATACCCGTTGCAGAGTTCAAGGCTAGTTACGGATGGGTTAGACGTTTCATGGAGAGAAAAGGCCTCTCTTTGAGAAGACGAACATCCATTGCTCAGAA